>VWYO01027272.1:19209-31770 GCA_013400275.1 Rhadina sibilatrix
GGGGGGTGGGGGAAGGAAAAGAAAATGAGTACAATATTCTACACTGGAATTTTAATGAACCTCTTTCTAGAGACAAAATCTTTGTGGAGTTTTTTATGCTTCAAGATGAGAAAGAACAGTAAATAAAATGGAACACATTTAGGATGTGAAAGTCTGTGTGAAGTTTGCCTGTAAGAAAAGCAAACTTGAAGATATATTTTGTCAAACCTGTATGTAACATCCTTGAGAAAAAGTTATATTAAAATACCTTGTAATAAATAGCTGTTTTCTTAGCACATTATTCCATTTTTTGGGGGATTCTAAATGTTAGCATATTGAAAACTCAAAGCTACCCACACTGACACATGGTTAATTTTTTAAATTTACAGCCTCTAAGACCTTGGAAAATGTGATCATCTAGTTTGAACAGTAGTAGACTAAGGTAATTTTGTGAACTTGAACTCAGTTATTAGGGGAAAAGACCTTATGTCAAATGGCCAGTCAGGGAGATTCTGTTATGACCTGTAATGCAGTTTTGTACTGACTTTAAATAACTTCATCTTCCATCCATTTGACAATGTTATGTATGTTATGTTATGTTTGTTAATAACATTCATTATGAGATTTTTTTAAGGTTTTTTAGGCACTTACAATGTTTTACCCTTCTGTTTGAGAAATAAAGGAGACTTAACTTCTGCAGTTTCTCATAAAACATGCTTTGCAACTTTATTATTTTTGATGGATTTTTCAATTTTCCTTTCATTTACCAATTTTCATCCTAAAGTATTAGCCCCAACTTGGAATGTAGTTATAGAGTGCTTACAGTGGGTGAGTCCTCAGAATTTTTCTGTTTATCCAATCACATAGAGCAGCTACCCTCTTGACCTGGGAACTGATGTTCAGCTTTTTAGTAGTTGTGATTTTTATGTCCTGTTTGGAGTTGCAACTTCACAGTATGATTTCCCATTTTGTAAATATTTACTTCACTCTAATATTGCTCCAGTTTGGGCTAACATAAAATAGAGACTGTAGCTGTGCTCTCTGTGGCAGCAGAAAAAGAGTTTCTGATTTCATGCAATCCAGCGTGAGGCATTACTACTGGATGTTTTCTCTATCAGATTACAAGCTGTAATTCTTTTTTTAAAATCTATTTAATTTCTGTTTTTTTGTATTTTGTAGCCTTCTACTTTATAATTTGGATTTTTTGTGGTGTTATGTTAAATGTTTTATAAAGGTCTGACTAATAGTCCATTGAATACTTTGTGATGGATTGACTTTGACTGGCCGCCAATTCCCACCAAGCCATTCCGTCACTACCCTCTCATCAAGAGCAAAGGGCAGAAAAATATGACAAAAATCTCACAGGTAGGAATAGGGAGGAGGGACGACAAGATCAATAGGGGGATGGAGCATCACTCTTGCTAAGAAAGGCTGAGAGAATTTGGTTTATTCAGTGAGGAAAAGAGAAAGCTTCAGGGTGATCCACTTGTGGTGGTTTAGTACTGTTGCGGTTTCAGAAACCAGGCGGAAACACCAATTAAGTGTAGCAGGTTTGTTTTGCCAATCTGAGTTTCCTGGCCAATGCACTAATAAATGTAGGGAGTTTAGTGTTGGCTAAATGCCAGTACACCCACTAGAATTATTTACTCATTTTCTGCTGTGAGATAAACATTAAGAGGAAGGCAAAATGGGCTCAAAACTTTACAGGGTATAAAGAAAACTTTATCAACAGAATTAAAAACTATTAGAAATCAGAATAAACCTTCAGAACACTTCTCCTTCCCCCACACCCTCTTTTCTTTCTCACTTTACTTGACTTGTAAAGAGACAAAATTTGGGACTTTCAGTCAGTTTACCACCTCTAAGATAGTCTTTCTTTAGCTCTCTTATGGAGAGGAGTCTCTCTCTTGCCATCCATGGAGAGTTCTCCACAAGAAACAGTTCTCTCCTGGCTTCAATGTTACAGTGAATCAGCCACCAGGGAAAGAAAAATCTATCCTCAGTGTTAAAGTCCCTCCCATGCCTTGCAGTTGTCCCACAGCTGTTTTCACGGGCCATGTCAATTTATGGCGTACTGTTTTAAGGATGAGCAGGGCTAGCATACATGCAGAAATTCTTTTCCTCTATCTTTGGGAAAGAGAGTTTTTTTTTCTTCTATTCCCAGGACAAGGTTCCTCATCTCTTTCATTTCTCTCTGTTCAAACTTCTCATTGGATCACAGCTACTGAAATATCTGCTTATTTCAACACTGATGTTTCTGCTCATGGCTGTAGATAGAACACTACATGCACTTCATGAATTACGTGGAAAAAATGAAATCTGATATATCAAAAATATATCTTCACTATAGCCTCACAAAAGAATATCAGCCCAAGATTAAGATGTCTCCTCAATCTCCTTCAAATCTAGAATTTGGCTCCTTCTTTGCTCATCTCAGTGTGCCATGCTGTTTTCGCTATATATCTTCACCATTTCCTCCTCTTGATTCGGGAGAGAATTGGTATTTATAGGTTCATTTTTTCTCAAGCTTTATCAATTGAAGCAGTTTTTATAGAGTTCTGCAGTGCTGAAAATGTTGATCTCAACCAAGCTCTGCATCAAGGAATCACTGTGTTTTTTGCTGCTGATCACATGGTCCTCGCCAGCACCATGTGAGTCGTGCTGGCTGCTGGCGCTACTTCTGAGCCTTTCCTTTATACAGGGTGCTGGAAACAAAACAACTGCTACTGCTGCTGCTGCTGCTTTTGTCCTGTCTGAAGCATAGCTGGCTAAAGGCAGCTAAGCAAAGAAAGTCCATTGCAAGTCACACTGAAGTAGCTGTGGCTGCGTGGCACGGCCCCAGCTGTACCAATTTTGGCTGAACAGTCCTGGCCACATGGCTGCTCCCAGACCGGGCCAGTGCTGGCCACTCCCAGCCCTGGCCACTTCTGGACTCAGGGCCACCCCCAGTAACCAGGGGGTTACTCCCAGCGCCGGTCCTGGAGGAAACAAAGTTCATTTGCGAGCCATGGCAAGATAGCACCAATTTCAGCTAGCAGTCCCGGCCGCGTGGTTGTCGGCAGCACTGGGATATGCCTAGCACTGCCGCTAAGCCATCCCGGTGGCATGGCTTAGCTGCAGCAGAAATCACAGCTGAGCCGTGCACCGGCCGGGCCCTCAGAGCCTGGCCTGACCCGGCCCTGTGGCTGCTCGGGGCTGGGTCCACCGGTTACCTCTCCAAAAGCTGGAAGCCAAGAGAGTCTTCCACCGGCTAGCCTGTCCTTAAATGTGTTTTCATAGAGGCACATTCAGCCCTTATAAGTGGTTTAATTTGGTGTCAGTCTTCCAAAGTAGGCAGCTGATTGGCTCCGCCAGGTCCCCACAGGGAACCACCCCCCCAACTGAAAACCAGACTTGGTTAAACCATGACAAGTGCCTGTAAGACAGGGACTATTTACATGGGCATGTAGTGACAGGATGAGGGGGAATGGATTCAAACTAAAAGAGAGCACTTTTAGATTAGATCTTAGGAAGAAATTCTTTACTCTGAGGTTGGTGAGGAGCTGGAACAGGTTTCCCAGAGAAGCTGTGTCTGCCCCATTCCTGGAAGTGTTTAAGGCCAGGCTTTATGGGCTCTAAGCAATCCCATCTGGTGACAGGTGTTCCTGGGGGTTGGAACTGGATAATCTTTAGGGCCTCTTTCAACCCAACCCATTCTATGATTCTATAATTTTATGCTTCTGTGAGTTGTATATGTGATATTACAAGGTAAGATGTGTTTGTATTTGGACAGAATTGATTCAAAACCATCCTGTGTCATACTTGCAGTTTTTCTTTTTTCCTCCTGATTAAATAATACCTGTTTTAGTGAATCTAGTGTTTTGATTTCAGTGACATTTCTCAGCTCCTGTAAACGCTGTGCATTTTCAGACTTGTAGGAGTACAGCTGTACAGCTGTACATTTGAGTCCGTACAAAAGGAAACAAAGAAAGACAATATCAAATTTTTAAAGTTTTTCCTCCTCTCTCTTCACTTCAGAGATACTTGGCAGCTGATGTTTCTTAAGCAACTTTATTGTTGTTTATGCATCTTCAGTCACAAATGCTTTGAATTATCACTCTATCATTTTTACAGCCCTTCATTTTCCATGCTATTTTATCTGAGTCCTATGAAGGATGCTGAAATGACTACAATCAATTTGTACCAAGGGCAGAGAGCTGTAGTATTATAATAGGGCTAGCCATTAATGGGACACTATTTGCATTTGTTTAAAAGAGCATTTGTTTGTTCCTTTGTCTCCCTCTTAGCAGTATATTGTGAATTCCTTTGAATCTTAGTTTCAACTTCTTTCTAGTAGACTTTAACTATTGCATGATGTTTGTTATATGACAGAATGGGAAAACATTAGAAATATCTGCTCTATACAAAGTAATAAAGTAATTATACTTTAAAAGTATATAGTAATTGTCTTGGTTTGGAAAGACAGGTATCTGCCAGGGAAAGCTGGAGTTTCCCTTAGAATGGGGAATGTAAACTCCTCACCCCCTGCCAAATTATAATTTTGCAATTAAGGGCTTTCAGGCAAAGATTTGGGAATAGGAATTACAGTTCTTTACTAGGAATATTAACAATACAAATGTAGTAGAAAAAACAAAACCACCCAACCAAACCAGCAAACAAACAAACAACAATTTTGGAAAACCCTGACAGAGTCATAGGTACAACCTGACACCCTGTTGGTCNATACTTTTAAAGTATAATTTTACTATATACTATATTATATAGTACTTTATTACTAAATAAATTACTATATAATATAGTACTTTATTAGTAAAGTACTATATTACACAAAGTAATATAGTAATAAAACCTATATACAGTTTCAAGAAATGTTTGTGGGTTTCTTCTTACTGCTGCTCCAACTTTGGCCTAGAAACAGCTGTAAATTAGAAAAGTAGCAACATTGACTTATATTCTGAGTTTAGTTTAATGGCACAAGCAGTTCCTGCTGTAGTTTAGCTTGACTTTGGCTGTATTAGAATGTGCAATAGCGTGCAAAATTTTGTCACCACATTTTGGTGTGAGGGAGGCACAGGCTACTATTCCATATTTATTCATGCCATATTTGTGCAGTGGTATATCACCTGATTTCACTATTAAGATTATATCTGTTATAAGCCCATGACAGGATTCCTGTAGTTATGCAAAAATGCAAGTAACACCATGATGCTTGTGGGAGAACAGGCAACATGTGCTGGAAGAAAGCACTTGTCAAGCAATCGTTTTGTCAAAAAATCTTTCAAAATGTTCTGAACAAGTTTGGATAAACTGAGATCATGCTGATTTAGTGCTTAATTTGGGTTGCTTAGGTCAGTGTCTTATGGGGTTTTTTTGTTCAATAACAGCCTTGTTAAAACATGTGAGCATGATTGCAAGGAATCATCTGCTTTTAATCTTAGACATGGTCATAGCTTGTAGAAAATCAAACTGATATTTCTATGACTATTTTTTTCATGTAGTGGAGAACTATTGGCTTAGGCTTCTTTGGGCTTTTTAACAAGACTACCCAGTAGGTTTTTTTTAAGAGGAAATGCTGACCATGAGGAGGCTATTTGTGTCATATCACTGTCATTTTCTGTAGATGCTGTTTTGTGGGAGAAAGATGGTTGGAAATCAGCAGCAGGGTGTAGGAGTTCCTAGTAAACTAAAGATGCAGGCAAAAGGGAGAAAAAAGTAAGGGAGTAATTTTGGGGCTTACTGGAGTGATGATTGCATATTGAAAAGGCAGGCTAACAAAAAAAAAAAAAACAAACCCAAACTGTATTGAGAAGTTGGAGGGAATTTGAGCAAGCAGACTGGCAGGAGAGATTAGAATAGACCACAAAGACCATGTGCCACAGGGTAAAGTGGCTGCAGTTTGTGGAGTTCACACCAAGCCATGCAGCCTGTTAATGTCCAAGCTCTTTTCCCCATGAGAAATGCTGGACTCAGAAAGTCATATTAAGGAGGGAGACAATACACTAAACAACTCTTCTGTCGATGAGTAATATCTGTTGGATTTTGCAGGAGTTAAAAAATGGAGATCAAGTAGGTGGATACCTTTGCTTACTTAGCAGTAATTCTTTGTGTCGTGACAGAATCCACTTTGCAGAAACTTTGGAAGTTTCTAGTCATGCAATCCATCGGTTTAATATTTTGTACTGCATTGTGCCTATCTAAGGAAAACCCAACTTAAATCTTGAATTGCTTTAAACAGCTGAAAATTTGCAATATATTTTTGGAATAGTATGTCAAATTCCTAAAAGATTCTGCATCAGAGGTATAGTGTCATTAACTGTGATGCCCAAAACAGATTTTTTTTTCTTCTTACTTTGGGTTACATTGCACCCTTTTCTGTAATGGGGTAATTTCATGCGTTTGTTTTGTGAAAATGTGAAAATGTGAAATCTCACATCCCGTTATTTCTGGTTTGTCAGTTCTGGACATCTCTTGCAGACAGTGCTTTGCTCTCTGAAGAGATAGTCCTTTCTGTGCTGGCACTTTATTCTGTGTTCTTCACACCATTACTTATGGTTTACAGACATCAGAGTTAGGAGAGTGCTTTTCAGATTTTGTTTTCTGTGACTTGACCTTCACTTTGCCCCTGAGAGGGTCTTAAAGGTGATGAGGAGAGAAAACTTAAAAATTTGATCTCACCCATAGCAAAGGTGGCTAAGAGGAATTGGTGATGTACTTGGGTATTAAAAGAAACCCCATTCATTTGAAAAAATTAATATAGTCGAGAACCTCTAAGCAGATGTGAATCAAACACAAGGCAACTTAATTAATAGTTCAGTTATTTTCATGGTTCCATGTCTTAAGTCAACCAGCATTCAGCACCAGAGCACTTTCCTTGCCTTCCTCAGTTACTTCACCTGTCTATGCTGACATGTCCTGTGCCTTATTCTTTTCTTTTCTCATGTAGTTTCTTTACACAGACAAATGTGAAAACTGCAACAAGTCAGTCCTCCTATTTTGGCATTTAACATCAGCCCATATAATTAAAATTCCTGAAGAACTTCCAGTGTGACTTGCTTTGTGTGATGGCTTTTATTTTTTCAGCCCCTTTAGTCAAAGGGGCATTTCACTGTTCCCTTGGGCTAGAGGTGACAGTTTTGGTTTACCAGCTTCAGTCTGCTTTCTCTCAAGCCATAATTACGCTCCTATTTACCATACTTTGTAAAATTGGAGATTGAGAATTGAACTGTCAGTGCTGGTTACACAGGTTTTGAGGGAAGAAAAAAGCAAGAAAATATACGTTCAAGGATTTAAAAATGGAAAAGGAATTCTTGGGTAAAAGCACCTCTCTATTCCATTAGGATTTCCTGAACCTCAGAGCAATAAAGCAAAGAGGAAAAGTTATTTTGTTTAGTTGAAAAGCTATAAAAACTTAGCTAATGATGCAAGAGCAAAATTTGATGGGGAAGAAGTGATATTCTGAATAACTAAGAATGAAATTTAAACTACAGAAAGAAGTTTAGCTCTCAGATGAGCTCAACTGCCATATTCTTAGTAAAATTTTTCTGTTAAACTCCATTTATGCACTTAAATTTTCTAGAGCTACAGGATGGTTCTGCACAGCTCGCATCTTAATTATACTATCTTACATATGGTGTAGTAGGATTTATGTATCCTAAATCAGATTACCTAATGACACCCAATATTTTATGTATTTACTGAACAATCAAACAGCAATCATAACAGTGTATGAGAGAAATAATTTGTGCTTCACCCTGGAGGAATTATTGTAAAGTGCATTGATTCTCTGTTCTTTTCCACTGATAGAAGCTTATCTTAGTAATTAATTGTGTGCTGAAAATAATTCTGAAAAAAAATTGGGTAACTGTAGGTTGCTTTGCACTGTCCTTGGATAATGCACCCATTCTGTACTGCTGTGCTTAAGTCGGATTAACAGAGGCGGCACAGTAGCCACAACACTTTAGCCTTATTACTAAAAAATACAACTAGGGTACTCTTACAAACACTAATTCTGTTACTTTTTAAAGCCTGGGGGGCATGGCATGAAGGATATAGTGTCTTGCAGGGCTGTCATATTTTGTTGAAAACCTTCAAAGGAGTGTGAAATTTCATATTTTTTCTGTTATCAACATTTCCGCCTTTACGAAGGATTCTACTAACACAACCATTTTACTGTCCTTTAAATCCCTAATGAAATTATTTAAAAAAAAATCACTAAAATGTCAAGCTGACTTTAATTTTCTTTATTGTCCAAGAACTTAAATTAGTCAACATAATGTGCTGCTTTAATCTGTTGCTTCATTCTCTTTGCTTCAGTGCTCATTATTAACAAAAAAAAATTAAAAACTTTCATTAATATTTTATTCCTATTGTTTCTTAGTAAGTAATTGAAAGTCTAATTTTATAATGCAAATTACATCTGTTCTGGTATATGCACAAAATATGCAAAACAACTCTCAACATTCAAAAAAAATGTATTTAAAAATAAAATCGTGAAGGCAGAATGATTAGTGGAGGAATTTCTTCTGCTCTTACATGGTTGTCATCATTAATGAGTGGATGGGCTTGAGAAGACTCTTCTAGCCTCCTGTGTCTACTGGAATGGGAAACTGGCTGTCACTGAGAGTTTCTGGAGCCAGGAGCGGATTTATTCTCTCAAACGGTGCTCTGAGGCCATGGTACTGTACCCTGGAGAGAGTCTGAACTTGTAAACACATAGGGAAGAGGACTGAGAGCTGTTTCCTGGGAATAAGCAGGCTGAACAGTGGGGAAAACTCTAGTTATAAGAAGAAAAGACTGTTAAAGTGCATAAAGATTGATAAAGAGAGTGATGAAAAGCATGGTAGTGGAGAGGGGCTGCTGCAGTTGACGGCCAAGAGAGGTTGATTGCCCAAGGCGAGGATGAACTTCTGTTGCTCTGTGTCCAGGCAAAGGACGGTCACCACTGGCAGGCTGTTACTAAGGCCTTTCTGCCTACAGTCTCCTGAACGCTTGGGACAAATAATAATCTTGTCTCAGCCCTAATCTGCAGAGCATATAAAAGTGTATCAGAATCTGGGTGAGGTTGAGGGCTCTGCTGGGGTGCACTTGTGGCATGTGGGGACATGTGTGTGACTCATGGAACAGCTGTGCAGGCGGCTGAGCAGAAAATACCAAGCACTTTATTGATTCAGATATTTTGTTGTGCTTGGGACCCATTCTAGCTGTCATTGCACGGCCTTATCCTCCTGTGCCATGGAGCTCTTCCAGGTTTCAGCCTGGTTGGCCTCTGTCATGCGGCTTGCTGCACTTGCTGTTTAGAATTCAAACCCTGTGATTGCTATAGCTGTCTAATCTCTCACAGGACTGTTCCAAGTTGCTTATTATTTACGTCTGCCACAGTTGGGTTCTGGAGTTTCTATGATAGGTAAGTGTTTTGACCTCTTTTTTTTTCTGGTAATCCCAAGTGGCTGAACTTTCTGATCATGAGAACAGGGAAAAAATACTGCTTGTTACTTTACATCAAATAAGAAATTTATGATGTCTTTTCTGAAAATGCTATACCACGTTTCCAGGCTTTGAGCTGGGAACCTGAACTCTGTCAGTGTGACTTTGTCAGGTGTCTGACATTTGGAATAACTGTAAAAATCTGTTCAGATTTGTCTTTTTAAGTGCTACAAATGGGCAATTTTAAGAGAGACTTGACAGTGACTTTGTTCACTGAAGATTTTTCTTAGTTCTAAGTATTTTCCAGAAAGTCAGTTTACTTTTATCAGGGACTGCATATGACTAAGATGATTTTCTTTGGAATGATACTAGAGTGAAGAGAGGTTGGCAATTTAATCATGACCCCTTTCCTACTGGAAAGGTGGTATTATGTTCAGCATCCAGGCTCAAGGAGGGCAAAGGAAAGGGAATAAAATTTGTGAACAAAATTAGAGAGGAGCATGTTAGGATAAAAAAATCTAGTAAGATGTCAGCTGGTGTGAAGGTAAGAAAACTCTTGCTCTAAGTTAGAGGATACTTGGGGTAATTAGGGAGAAAACTGAGCTGGGTATGTTTGGGAAGAATGTCCTCAACTTTAATGGGAAAAGAGGCTTGGACAGTTTGTCTTAATTGTGTGTTTTCAAATGGAGGGAAATCTAGCCCTTGTAAACTGCATCTCATAAACATTGTCAAGATATCCTGGCAATAGTATGGTGAAATGGAGGGCTAGATACTGCTTGTGGTCAATGTGTTTATGAAAGGCTCTGAGACATACACCAAGTGTATGGTATTTGGATTTGCCTGCTGAAAGCTGAGACTGGTAAATCACCAAATAGCCAGGACTATTGTCAAGATACTAAAATACGTTTGATGCTAGAACTATCTCTGTTTTGACTTATCTCATATGAACTGTCTTGAACAGTGCTGTATAGCATGGTTATGTATGTTTTGTTATACTCATGTCCAGTGGGCCATGAGGCTTTTTAAAAAATGTGCTCCATATCTAAAGGTGGAACTTTGGGTTTGCTTAATAGGTCTGCAGATGGATATCAGATCCATTGATCTCTCTATCCATTATCACATGTGATTTACTTCCAAAATCTGGAATTCAAACATTCTGATATTTGGAAACTTTATTTCCTAATCTCAGCAATCTGTATGTAGGATTTGCTTTCCTGAGTTTGGTAGTGAATTTATTACCATAAGCAAACCAAGGAGACAGGCTTCAGCTATGCATTCAGGAATACCACACTGTTGATGTCACTTGACTGACTTTTGTCTTTAATTTGCTCTGTTTGAAGCCTTGATTTTGAAATAGAATCATATTATGATAGAGTCCATGACCTAATGTGTTTTTTGTATATTGGCATCCAAACCTTTTGAAATAAAAGACAGGAAGAAAAAAATAATTTTGAAGTTATTTGTGCATGTTGACTTCAACTTATTGTTTTGCATAACAAGAAGTTTATGTTTGGTTTTGGGATTTTTTTCCCTTGATTTTTAGAAGTATATTTATCAGCTTCCTAAGCTTTTCAGTTACTTTTTTTTCTTGACACATAAAAAATATTTTGCTTCATGGGATGAGTCAGTATGTTTATGGGGTTAGAAAACTCTTCCCTAATAGGCAATTTATCACATAACAGTTGAAACAGGGGAAATTAAAAAGCCAGTTACAATTGTTTTTCAGCAGATAGGAGGGCTGGAGGAGAAGCAAGAAGTAGGTTATGCAGGCAAAGCTGGTACCTAACCGTGACTTGAGGGCCTTCTGGACTCCTTTTTAGGATGATATGCAGGAGCTAAATATCTGCAACTACTTCATTACCATATATTGCCATTCAGTTATTTGAAGGGCTCTGCCATAGCTGGCTGCATGTGTATATATTGTCTAGGAGCCAAGTTTAAGGAGAAAAAAAAGCCCTGAAAAATTTGATGTTAAAAGAGGTAGTATAGCTTGAGAGCATTTCAAGTAGAGGACTTTGCTGACCTGAGCATGGGTCTGTATAAGGCATTGTGTGTCTCTGTGCCTTTTGAAGAAGTTACTTGGCCCCAGGGAAGATGCAGCCTTTTACCAGAAAGATGTTTTAAATCAGTGAAAGAATTTGTCAAAGCCAGCCTATCAATGCCCAGTTTTCTAGTTCTAATCTCTGCTCTTGAAAGGGTGCAGAAAACTGTAGACATGTTCCCTGGTCACTGTCATGTCTTTCAACTAAAATTTCAGTAGTGTGTTTAAAAGGGTCTAGCTCATTTGCATTACTAAAAGCCTTGTAATCTTATTATACTGATAGATACAGCTACTTGTGTTTAATGGATAGAATTAAGCAATTATACTATTTTATGTTAGAAGTCCTTGGACTGAAAAACCAATGTGCTGCAGCATGCTAGCTCATAGTTTTGATGCACTGAAGACTCTAGTCCAGTTAACAGGGCACTTGCTAAAAAAAACCCCTTTTATTTCATGCATATGAATTTAAAAACAAGCCCAGAAAAACAAAGAATGTATTAACATCCATACACTGACATTTAATTCAGTTTATGTCAACTCAGCTGAGAATGGATTTGTAAAAATTTAAGGAATTATTATCTGTAGCCTGCTACTTGGATCTGAAATAATTCATCATTTTGTGAGCAAAGATCAAATATACAACTATCATGCAATTAAAAGGTTAGTTTTTATGGCAAAGGTACTTACTGTGCTATACAATCTATATGTAATTGGATTTTGCTCTATTACTCCTAAGATGAGGATATGATATATGTGCTCTGGGATGTGGCCTAGAATTTCTCACCTGTGGTTATACTGCCTTTCTCTACTGAAATTGGATTTTTTTTTTTTTCTGGCAGAGAATAACTGGATTCAAGAAGGCAGCTTGAGTATCAACATTCTGGGCAGTTCAGATCATCTTCATCATGTCTGAGAACATAAAAAACCTTCACCCAGTCCCATATAGCCTGAGACAATAATTGGCATCTCATTACCTTTTCTTCATATCAAGAGTTGAGTGAAATTTACCCTTATGTCCTGTATGAAAAGGATGGGTAAATGGCTTTTTCTGGACTTTGCTGTGTCCTTGGACAAATGTATAATGTGCCCTTTTTCTGCAAGTTTTCCTTGTAGCTGTA
>VWYO01027273.1:0-16295 GCA_013400275.1 Rhadina sibilatrix
CAAATTCAAGCAGCCCCTCTCCCTGGTTTGGGAAAGATTTCCTTGGAGAAAAGTGGAAAAAACTGTTTATTTACCAAGTAAAGTGTTCACAAATATGAGAAAAATGAATAATATTAAACAATAAAACCTCTCACTGAAGGGATGGAAAATTCAGAAAGCCCTTCTGTGGATGTGGCTCAGTCTCTCAGTCTCTCTGGGGCTCAGACCCAGCGTGCCAGGCCCGGTGTGCAGCTTGGGGGTCCCCAGGCGGTTCTCCTGGGTCCTGTGTTAAGCCAGACTGTTAATATAAACACTCTCCCCTGGAGAGAAGCCAGACAACAAAATAAACATGCTCCCTTGGAGCCAGACAGAATATAAACACAACGCCCTAAAGGAGAAACCCTGGCAGACAGCTCTCGTTGTTATGGTGAGGAAATGTGTTCCCCCCATGAGGCTTTGTGGTTGATATGTTAATCAGTTATACCCCATTGGTTCTTTGCCTACTTCCTCCTTTTTACCCCAGCTGATTGGTCTGTTTTCGATCCTTCCCCTGATTGGTTCATTTCTCAAGCCTCCATCCGATTGGTTCAGATGTTTTATTCCGCCCCTGCCTTCCCTATATAACCCCCTGTTTCCCCTGGCCCTTTGGCACTTTGTCACTGGACTCTAAAGAAGAAGAAGCCAAATAAAGCTTTCTGCAGAACTCCATACCAAGGCTCCATCTCTTCAGTGTCAACCCCAAAGAGCTGATTTCACTAGAGTTTGAAATCACTCAGTGCTGCCCCAAAGAGCTGATTTCACTGAAAAGCTTGAAATTATTCAGCAGGCAGCAGAAGTGTCTGTGCCTCTGAGATGTCCTTAGAAGGAAGCTTCTTCCAGGAAGGTCATGGCACTCGGACCATCGCCTGCCACGACAGTCCTGGACCAAAGAGAAGCTGAATAGTCCCAGAAACAAGAATGGAACAATCCAGGGAAGACTCTTCTTGCTGTAGCTAACAGGGAAAACCAGTGAAAAAAGCAAAGAAAAACTCCCTCTCTCTCTGCAAAAAGCCTGGAAGTCCAAGAGGACACTAAGAGCCTTATCTCTCTTTCACTGTCCAAGCTTAGTAGCACAGTCCATGAGAAAGGATGCGTGGGAGCAAGTGCAGTTTCTTAAAACAAAATGTAAACTTCTTCTCTTCTTCTTCACTCTCAGAACCAGTCTTTAAAGCACGGAACTCAATATCCAGCATAAGCAGAAGAGATGACTGGGGATACAAGCATCATAAAGTCACCCTAGGATAGGCAGGCAGCAGTCAGAAACTCGGACAGTTTTCTGACAATGCTTTTTTTAAACCACTGCCTTGGCCGTTCTACAAAGGACATAATATTTCCATTGTTGTTTGTTAAACATAAAGCTTAATGCACTGAATGATATTTTATTAATGTAACCAGTAAGAGAGAGGGGATGTGGAATGTGCCTGAGATGGTTTTCCAAGGGAACTGTCTTATGATTTCCTGAGTAGCCTTGGTTTTCAGCATTAATATTTTATCAGTGAGAGAAACACTTCTGCTCTCATTATACCTCTGAAATATGTGGTGGGATATAAATCTGGCATCTTTACTCTAAATGACATAAGCAATGTTTTATAATAGCTAGTACAGGTCCCTGAGAGTTAGAAGCATGGGTTCTAGTGCTGGATTTCCCACTGAACCACTGATATTTGAGAAAGCAATCATGGTACATAAGTTTTCTTGTCTTTGAGCTATGAACAATAATATCCTCTATTCCTCTTTTTCACTAATCTTTAATAAGCAGATGTGAGATCTGATATAGGGCAGGATTGAATGTGTTTGAAGTACATTTGAGGTTATATACAATTTGAGATATGGGTAAATGGAAGGAATTTCAAACCAGCAAGCAGGATTCATCTGTGACTGCCTTGTAGTCCTTTTTTTCAGACAAATTTATAGCAAATTATTGGATTACATTAGGTAGGATGCAGCTCAATGGTGAAAAACCACGAATGTCTCATCAACTGTTGATTATGGTAAAACAATTTTCTTGTACAGTCAACACACAAAGTGCTTGGATACATGCAGGCATTCTTACTACTTAATTATATTTTGACTTTGACCATTGGAAATCTTACTTGCATAACCATAAAAATCTAAGATCTATCACAACACTCTGTTTTACAGCCTGGAAGTTTATTGGGAATTTAAGATACAAACTGCCAGTAGGAAATACAAAAACCCCACCAACGACAAATTATTTCAATTATTTTTTCATGGAAGGTGTGGTTAGTGGTGGAGCAAAGAAACGTGATGGAATACTTCACAAAATATTTAGAGGAAGATAAGCTGACATGATGGAAGAGGATATTTTTTTTGAAAGAAGACTTCACAGATACGAAATAGGAGGAATAAAGTGGCCAGGTTTTTCAGCAGAATATAATCAATATTGATATCACTTAAATGACAGCACCCATGCTGATCTACATAGAAGTGATTTGTAAAATAAGAGATAACTGAAAAGTAACAAAATTTGCTGATATTTCAAAGATTACTTGACATCCAAGAAGAAAACAATTGTGAAGAATTAGTGGTTTCTGTCAGCACCATTCAGGAAGATATTAAGTATGTTGGTGGCAAAAAAAAAAATATAAAATAGAGAAGAGAAAAAAAAAATTAATTTCTTTCTCCTTGAAGAATACTGTGAAGTATAGCTCTTTAAACTGAAAAAATACCCGATTTCTTATGAGACATTTTGAAACTTGCCTATTCAAACCTGTTTTTAGAATCTTTAGAAAACATGGTTAAGGAGCACAGTAATTTTTTTGAGAGAATTTCCATGATCCTTAAGTTAGAAAGCCTTTGCATACCCTCCAGAATTTTGGTGTTAGCAGTGAAATAAGTGGATTAGCCCTGATGAGGACGGGTGGAAGGATCTGCTAAGACACTGAAAGCAAGCACAGCACCACAAAGGGTACAATGGAAGCCACTTGGCAATAAAACTGACAGTGAAATTTAGTGCCAAGAAGTACAGTCATTTAGTTGACTGCAGAGAGTTATACAGCAAAACCTGAAAGCCTGGAGAAATACCTCAGGTCCAATCAGCTGTAAATTTTGTGATTTGAGCATCTACCCTCATCTTCAATCCATGTATCTTTCCTTTTTACCTGATAAGCAGAATGAAACATCAGACATTCTGTCATGCTACAAATCAATTTCTATTACTCTATTGATCAAGATAATTTATCTTTGTCATACTTCAAGCCATTCAATCTCAGTGGCACAGTTTAGTTGTAATTTTTAGTTTTCTCTACAGCAAGTGGTTTCTTTTAGAAATGATGTCCAAAATTCCCATGTTTAATCAAATATTATAACTCAATCACATTATAACTCAAACAGAAAAAATAGTGTGACTCATTACCAATAAAATAGTCATTTCCCTGTATTCACTCTATTGTTTATCATGGCATTGATATTTGCTTTGTATAAATGGGTTCTGTAATATTGACTCAATTTATGTCAATCTATGTCTTTACACATCCTTGAACAGCTTGCTTTTTTTCTTCTGAAATCTAGAACTGCTGTCAGTCCTATTTACTTTCCGTTGAAAGCACCATCTCTCTATAGTAAAATTCAGAAATGATAAAACAAAAGCCTTTTTAAAATATTTCCATTAACATAACCAAATAATACATATTTGGAACTTTAAATATCTGTCATTTCAAATATATCACTATTTGTTCCCTAGGCAACTGAAACTGAGGGCTTACTTCTAAGGGTGCAGGTACACATAGCCTGCTGAAAACAATATTGACCTGTTAATTAATATTTTCTATCATAAGAAAAAGAAAAGTTTAACATTTATTCCTTCCATTTCAAAATCCCACTGTCCACAGCTTAGTGGAAAAGAGCAAATACCTTACAGATGTCTCCAGTCATCCCTCAAAGGATGTCCACAGCAAAGAGCAGTGGTAGATCTGAAGACTGAGGGTAAATTTATCTTGATAAGAGATAAAGGAGGGGTGAAAATCCTGCCCTTTACTCAAGAGCAGCATTACTTCTCATGTTTTGGCACATGCCCCAAAATAACATATTCATACTGGGAACTGCAGATGCTTCCTCTAGTAGAAAAATCAGAACAGGAGTAGTACTGAAAAGTGAAAAAATATTCCTGCCTACAGACAGTTCAGTGCAACTGTTCTTTAATTTCTCCAACAGGAAAATCTGAAATTGAACACTATTAAGTTGCCTTCCATATCTGAACATTCCCAAACGTTCTTGGCTTCAGTCCATCTTTACTACAGAACAGAGCAATGTCCAACACAGCACAAGTTAAGGTCACCTATTCATCAGTTTTATTCATTAAGTTAAAAATACCCCAAATCTAGAGATGTGTGCTCTGATTTACACAGTCAGAAAATGAACATCTAATACATGAAGTTATCATTAAAAATTTTAGTGCAAATCTTTTGGAATACAAAACAGAGATGCATGATTCTAAATTAGTCCAGAAAGCAATCCAGTCATAAAGAAAAATTAAAACTGATATCCATATCATTATAAATGACTGTTTTTATCTTTCAAAATGCCCTTCTTGTCTATTCTAGGTAGACTCTACAGATTACTCCTCTATATCTGTAAAATATTGTTAAGGTGAATATATTTTTAGTACATTTATTACAGAAAACTTTTTTCCTGTCTGCATATATTTAATACCCACTCTTAGCAATGATAAATCAAAAATCAAGGATTTTTTTTTTAAATTATCAGATACATTGATTTGTACTTTCATACATTTATAAGAGACTTCAAGCACTTCTTTAGCATCAAAGTAAATTGCCTTACAGCATTTTTCAGGGGAAAAACAGGTTTGACAGGGAGTGATACTAATTGTTTTAAGATAAACCTGTCTTTCATGTTTCTCAGATTGCTCCAAAATCCTCAGGCCCCATTTCAACAAAGGAGCTACAAGAGACATGCGAAGGATGGAGGCAACATGCCAAGCCTGAGGCAGCTCCTTCCCTACCCTAGGCTTTCAAGCTGCAGTCATTCATTCAAAAGGCTGAAACAACAGGAAACTTCACCTTTTTTTCTCATAAATGCATAAACCACAACCAAATAAAAAGTTATGATCAGTTAATAAATAACTGGCAGCAATAATTCAAACCAAAATATAACAAACCGTTATCCTAATTTAAATTCATAATCAGTTTACATGTTAGAATTTTTTTTTCTTATGTTCTACAGGCTTTCTTCCATAGAATAAGATTCGACTTGAGATATGACTTTCAGTGGAAAAATAGGAGGGCATGGACTACCTTTTCAGGTAAGAAGCAAGTTTCTCTTTTTGTTTGCTTAATAAATACTGAGCAGGATCTCTACCCAGGATATTAAAATCTCCAGCTGAATCCTCTCCTCTGACAAAGTTTGAAGTCACAGTGCCAACTCCCAGAAAAATGCACTACCTGCCAAGGTATCACTGAACTTTCATATAGATATATTCAATCAGGAAACAAGATCTGGAACTCAGGCATGTCATGTACCTGCTGAGAGTGTCAACTATCCAGAAAACAAGACTTAAGAAGATTGTAATGTCATCCTAAGGAAACCTGTTTCTAGAGAAAGATTTGACAGGACACACTCATTCGATCTTACTTAATTCACCCATGGTTCTAGCATGGTGCTTTTTCCTCCAGACTCTTCACCATCATTTTGATGGATTTATTTTAGTTTACATGAAACTGGCTCTTCTTCCTCTGTTCATGTTCTCATCACAGAAACCACTTGGAACAAGACTTCTGTCAGCTTTTGGTTCCATCATGGATTGATCCCAGAATGTGATTTTTTTTTTTTTCCAATGAGAACAATCACTCACTGGAACAACCTCTCCAGGAACTTGATAGAGTCCCTGTCACTGAGAGTTTTCAAGACACGATTGGATTGCTGGATAATCTCATCCAGGCTGTCATGCTCATGAAAGTTTGGACTGGATGATCTTTAGTTTTACCTTCCAGCCTGGGTTGTAGTATGGTTTTATGTTTCTATGATTCCAAGTTCAGAGGTGCTGTTCCTGGATGGGAGGATGGCATCTGACCCAGACTCTACTAGATTTTATGTGACTGCTGTGTTAGGCCTAAAACCATGCTTCTTTGTAGTGAGTTATTCCAAGTCAGCTCTTAACAGAGATCCCATTCCCAGAATATTCTACATTGTGGTAGCCATTACTTAGTGTGTGCATTAGACAGATTAGGAACATGCAGATGTCTTCATACCTTCAATACTAAACTAATTAATAAAAGCATAATGGTATTTCTTTAATAATAATTTAAATCTTTTCCTAAAAAATTGAAATAAATTTGAGTTGCACTGAGAAGGATGAATATGTAATCCTAAAGATTAGCCACACAAATAGATAGTATGAATATAGTACAAATAGTTTATATAAAATAATGTTTTGATTAATATATATTTATATATAAAATATAAGTATTTATATTAGTTAATATATTTATTAAATAATAAGAATTATTTGTTTTAAAAAATCCTATTAAACATAAGTACTCACCAATTCCTCACAATACTGTGAATTTATTAAAAAAATAGAAGATACAGACGTCAATACAAATCTCAATATATGGACTTCTACTGTAATAAATCTGTCCAGACAAACACTGAAATAACACATGGTCTAAGAAAATCACTGAACAATAGGTCTGACTTGTAAAACTTTGGAATTGTTTTAACTTAGGTCTTAAGTTATAAACCATTTTATATTCAAATGACGGAAAAAAAAAAAAAATGAAAACCACCAGAATATTTTCTTATAGTCCAGCTGCTTGTCTTAATTTTGAAAAAAGTAGGCAAGGCCTGTTCAAGGCCTGGTGTCCAGAGTCAGTCAACAAAAAATCATTGAAATTATTCTGGACTTACATACCTGTAAGAGAAATAAATTTCACACCAAGATAAATAATTACTGCAGACTGTAGCAAACTGTCAAATATAAATCTACAAAGTAGTTTGTCAATCCCTGGAATATACAAAATCGCCTGGTTTCATTAAATACTTCACCAAGAAGACAATGTGAATTTTCAAACTAATTCAAGCTTTTAAAAATTATTTTTCAGGGTTTTTTTTTTTAAATTCCAAGACTGATTTTTCTGAGTAAGATGCTTTTTTGTACTAATTATGTTTCATGTAATGCATGTTAGTCTCAGACTTCTGAGACCAGCAAATAGTTTGTATAATGTTACATTCACCTAATGAGGATAATCCTGGCAAATGAGACAATTCATTTTGCAGTGCCACACAAGGCACTTCTAAAACTGTCTTTGTGTCAAGAGGCATTGTCCCTCTGATACATTCCAACAGTTTTTCTTCAGCAGACTCATATCAAGTAGTGTAGGCTGTTTGGAGGATCCAGTGACAGAAGTGTTCTCCGCATCCATTCCATCTTTCTCTAGCCTTGTTTGATCATCATTTCTCAGCCTCATCTGATATGTGATAGCATTCCACCACCATTTTATCAGCTCATCTGCTGATTGCTTTCCTGACATTTTGCCCTCCAGTAACACTAGCTTTGATTGTTATCCAATCTTTTGCTAAAATAGAAAAAGAGTTTCTGTGTTTTCTCTCAGATGTGTATATTGAATGTCAATTACACACCAACTGTTCAAGTATCTACCCACTAACCATTCCAAGCATTGGCTATTACAGATGAACGGGTCCAGAAAGGAAAATACATAAAGATGATTATTTGAGCCTAGTCTGTTTATCAAGCATGTGAACTGTAGATGAAATAAATCTACACTTTTGATAGATTTTTTTTGTACATGGATTCTATATCAAGTGGTTTTATAAGCAAGATGAAGATAAAGAAGGAAATCTGAAGGTTGCATACATTCTAAGTGAGGGGAAAAATTCTTTTAATCACAATGGTGTTCTACTGACAATTTAAATCAGTTCTCTGCCTAGCCTGCTGAGAATGAAAACATTCAGAGGCTCACAGCGATGAAGGATTCCTCTAAAAGTGTGAATACTTTTGAATAAACCAGAAGTTCTTCAATGTGGAACTGATTTGACTCACTGCCTGTGGCAGGGTAGATATGAACATTGTGCAGGCAGTGCTGGCTGCATTTCTGACACTCTGTTTACCACACAGGAACTGTGTGTTGCTGGGCTGAAAACACTGTCAAAATGTGCAGCTGGGTGAATTTCCCTTATCTATTGACACATGTGGAGCTATACTGTTGGGTTGGATTTCTTGTTGAAATGCTCAATAAGTACTTGAAAAGAAAGATCCATGCTACCTGTCCAACACTGCTTAACCCAGTTATGAAGATAGAGTAAACAGAATGCTCACAATATGGATTTTAATTTCAATTAAAAAATCAAACAAACAAATAAAACCAAAACCAAAACCAACCAAACAAACAAAAAACCAACAGAACCAGAACTCAACCAGAGTTGATGATGTCACCATTTCACATTTATGAAGGAGAAAGACTTGCCTTTCTCCTTCATAAATGTGAAATGATGACATCATCAACTCTGACAAGCTGCCCATAATTTATTTTTTCTTTGAAGTTTCAGACAGAAATTGAAATTTTTAGTGCAATGTCATGAAGACATGGAAAACTTTACTGAGAGCAGCCTTCTGAAATAAGGTCAAAAGTGACAGATAAAGCTTAATAAGTCATCATATTTCAGAAAAATAAAAATTATGAGCGCTATCAAGAGAATTAAGATCTTGCAGAAGTTAATGCAACAATTAATTCTTCCAGAATGTTTGATCTTTGGTGTGAAAATCTACTACCTGTCCAAATATGAAATTCTCATATTTTATCATTCTTTCCTTCTCAGATCAGAATGACAAAATGCTTGTTTCTAAACTAAAAAAAAAAAAAAAAACAAAAAAACCAAACCAAAAACCTTCTCTGGCCTTTATGTTAAAAATCTCTATATTAACAAATTAAACACTATCCAAAGGACTGCCTTTGACGCACTTTGTAATCAGAGGCCTTTTATTTTTATTATTTCAAAATATATTGTTTCAGAACAATGTCTGAGTAAGGCAACCTATGATAATTAGAACAAGTTACAAGGTTTCCCACAAGATTTTTATGGAAAATACTGCTTTTACTAAGCCTGTTTCTACTGAGAAAATATTTAGTAGGTGTTCTGTATTTTAACTTACTCAAAATTAACATTTTATTTCAGGCCATAGTGTTCATTAAGAACACTAATTAATACTTATTTCCTTCTGCAGTTCTGTTCAGGTCCTGATGACACACTTTCCCCAGAGGGATTCCTATGGTGTGCCTCAGAATTTTGTTCAAACAGGGATTCCTAGCAGATAAAGAGAACAGGGATATATGACACCTTGAATGGAATTTCTTAAGGCAAACAAGCAGTACAAGAGGGTTAAAGTAAACCTGAATACAATGTTGTCTTCATAACCCACTCTTCCCCTCTACAACGGGTAAAGCACTTGGAATAAAAAGCAAATAAATTATTTTAGCAATCTGAAAGTAGGAATATTTTAATGTAATCTATTTTATAAACAGGTATTTTTTCCTTAGAAATAATACGGAAAAAAATCAGTGCTTATCTTTTTCCAGTTCTAATTTTGTATGAAAATTTACTTTTAGAAAGAATGAAAGTAAATAAATGGAAGTAAACTTTAAATTTTGTATTTCACTCAGGAGCAAAAAACTGAAACATAAAACTACTCTGTAAAGGCTACTGAAAAGATGACTCCAGATAAGAGATCAAACCTTCTCTATCAAGGCCAAAGAAGTACTGTTTTATGTACTTCTCTACTTATGTATTATTTTAAAGAAATGTATTAAATTTATTTTACATAATCCATGGAAAGATGAGTTTGCATGTAAGTTGGGTGGCCAGGTTTTGATAGCAGGCTGTTCTGCAGCTCATGAAGGAAACCCACGGTGGAGCAGGTGGATGCCTGAGAGGAGACTGTGACCCTGTGGGAGGCACAGGATGGAGGAGGCTCCTGGCAGGACCTGCAGTCCAAAGGAAAGAGGAGCCCAGTCTGGACCAGGTTTCCTGGTAGGACTTGCGACCCTCTGGGGGACTCATGCTGGAGCAGGCTGTCCTTGAAGGACTTTACCCCATGCAAAAGTGACCCGCATTGCAGCAGTTCATGGAGAACTGTTGCTCATGGGATGGACTCACACTGGAGAAATTCATGGAGAACTACCTCTTGTGTAAGGGACCCCGCACTGACAGGGGAAAGACCCTTCTCCCTGAGCAGCCACAGGAACAATGGCCATAACCCCCACCCATCCTCTGTCTCCCTAGCCACTGCAGGGGCGGAGGTAGGGTTGGGAAGGAGTTGGGGGAAGGAGGAAGTTTTGAATATTTATTTCACTTTTCATTATCCTGGTCTGCTTTTTGATATAAAATGTTTGAATTTCTTCAGCCTAATTTTAAAGTATTCCTGTGGAACAATGTATCTTCTCTGACTATTAGTTAAATTATCTCTAGTATTTTAAAATAATGGAGATGAAGCGGGTCTCAGTCTTGCCATATATGTTTTAAGGAATCTTCATGAATATCCAATATAATGTTTTCTCTCTGACAGTTTCAAAGTTTATTGTAACAAGAGGAGAACAGTACCAGTATTGCAATTTAACCCCAGGTGGTAGCTAAGCACCACACAGCCAATCACTCACCTTTCCCTGATGGGGAAAATCAGAAAAGTGAGAAAACTGATGGGTTGAAATACAGATCATTTCATAGGCAAAGCAAAAGCCATGCACACAAGCAAAGCACAAGAAAGAATTAATTTACCATTTCCCATGTTCAGTCATCCCCAGGGAAACAGGGCTCCATCATGCATAACAGCAACTTGGGAAGACAAATGTCATCATTCAAAATCTCCCTCTCTTTCTTCTTCCTCCCTCAGATTTTTGTGCTGAGCATGATATCATACGGTATTGAACATTCCTTTGGTGAGCTGGGGTCAGCTGTCCCAGCTGTGTCCCCTCCTAACAGATGGTGGACCTTTGGCCTTCTCACTGTCAGGGCAGGATGAGGAGTAGAAAAGCCTTGACTCTGTAAGCCCTGCTCAGCAATAATGTTATCAACACTGTTGCCAGCACAAATACAAATCATGGCCCCATACGAACTACTGTGAAGAAAATTACTACAGCCAAACACAGCACAACCTGAAACATGGATATCAGCAAAAAAAGGTTTATTCCATCTTAGATCTGTACAGTGCAAAGTCATGAACTCAAGCTCATGCTGAGGATACTAGAGATATTTACTGGTCATCAACTGCTTGTAGTGGAAATACTTCCTTCATCTTTTATCATTTGCTGTCATTTCAATTGTTTGATTCAGCCATGTCTTGAATTTGACTTTTACAAATTTAACAGAATGACTCATTTAAAGGCTTCATAAACAGAGTTTCTGTTAAATTGAGAAACAGATGGAAGCCAGCAAACAATAAGTGTTAATATGTCAAATTATAGGCTGTCTCTTGAGACAACCCCACTGGGCTCAAATTCGTTACCTTTAGTTACACTGTATGATTATACAGATTTAATTTCACAAAAAGCTACATATAAAGTGAGGTATTAAATGTCACTAATGAATGTAGAATCAGGCCCACTAACAGAAACATGAGTGCAATCACTGCTCTATGTTAGATTTGCTGAAACAAGCCAAATACTACTGGCTTAAACCTAGGTCACACAGGTTTGAACCTTGCTTGCAGCTATTTTCTAAATCTTACTTGCATCCTGACTATTCCGCTCATTTACTTTGTGAATTATGCATGTTGCTTAAATCTACTTAAAACTGTGAAATCTTTATGACATGATGAAGTAAAAGGGAACATATGTGAGCATAATGTTTATAATAGATTTTCCACATCTGTCTTTTATAAACAAAGAACAAATATTTTACTATACAAGCAAAGTCTACATGATTAGATGACTCACTTAAGACATTCTTGGCTTTGATTCATCAACAATAATCAACAATAATATCATCAGTTTGCAACATTTTGTAATAGAAGTTTTATTGAGGTAATTATAAAATATATTGGTGTTTTTTACAAATGACAAATTCTTAGGATAGCCATGTCCAAACATGGTTGCAATGATCCAGGCTCTACTAATACAGAAACATCACCCAAGAATGAAGAGAAGGAATAACAAAAGGCAAAGCTTAATTGCAGTTGAATTTGGCAGTGGAAGGGAAGGATAGAGAGGGCCTCTATTGTCACAGACTGAAATAATATGTTCCTACGCCTAGAGAACTTCATTTGCCAACAGACACAGGAATAGAAAAGCTTCTTTGTCTCTGTCTTTGGTGATAAATCTTCCCTCAAACCTCCCAGATCTTGGCCTCAAGGCAGTGTGGCATAGGGGAAACAACCCACAGAAGAAAAATTAAATAAGGACCAATTAAGCTAACTGGAGTTCTACAACCTCATGAAATCAGCTAGATGGTTAGAAGGTACTCAGGATGGTTATGATGCCTTAAGTTTTAGCTTTCATACTGTCCAGATTCTTTACTTCATTAGTATATAACTCTGAGTTTCATATAAAGTGTTAGCAAGTTGTCTTCACAGGGTAGTTAGATAAAACAATCCTTATCCAAGAACCAAGGACATCGTTGCAGGTTCAGGGCCAAAAGGTATAAACAACAGTGAATTGAGGAGAGCAAACTGGGAGGATGGGACTTCATGACCTGAAGCTGTAATTGGACAATTACCCTCAAAATGTAAATGGACGAAAACTTATAAAAGTATAAAAAAATGTGATCTGTCATCCATTTTGGGTGTAGCCACAGCTGGGCTCTTGTACTACCCAGGGTGTATCCTTTGAAGGGCTTTTAATAAATGCCTACCTTATTCCTTTAACACCCTCTAGCTTCTGTTCTAAGTAGCCTCTCAGGGCATCAGTTAGAAGTGCTGTATAATATCATTCTGAGGTCTTGCTTAAAAGCAGAGTTCCCTTAGGGCTGGGGAATATGAATTATGTCTACATTCAAGAAAATCAAGAAGGATCTGAGCAACTACTGGTAGTTGTCCTGACTGTATTACTTGAGAAAGTAATACATCAACTTATCTTGGAAAAAAATGCACAAGGATAAGCAGGACAAGAAGATGATATAGAGCAGTCCGTGTGGACTCTTGCCCATAGGAGAAGTCAAGTCCCAAATGCAGGATCCTCTCTATCTTACCCCAAACTCCACATTTTTTGCCCTCTTGGTTATGACCATTGTTTTCTCCTAATATTATTTTTTTCTTTCCTCTAAAAACTAGGATGTGCTAAATTTATAAAGAGATACTACTATCTTTAAAGTCTACACAGTCCAGTTTATACTAATGTAACTAAAAGACTTTGGGTTTTTATGGTGATTGATTTTTGTTTACAGTTCAAAAGAGAAAATATAATTTGATTTGCAGGTTTTGAAATGATTTATGTAGCATTTTCTGGCTGCTCTAATCAAAATTGAAGAACTTATATTATACTCTATGCATGGTGATCTAAGATTCCATTTATAAGCCTAATATAACATATAATAGAAAACTGACCAATCAATCAAGAAACTGAGACACTGATGACTAAATTATACAAAATGTGAAAGATTCACAACTCAACTGCTAAGGTTGACATTTCAGGGTACTGTAAATATCAGAGAATTCAGCCTATGCTGATGCAAGTTCATAAATTCAGTTTACAAACATGGAGTCATGAAGAAAAGAGAAATATAAATACCAAGAGTAAAACATTTCTCCCCTCAGAAACATGATTTTCCTATTCCATATTTTAACCAAGAATGCATTCCAAGACAGAAGTGCTGAACTAAACAGTACACAACTGAAAAATATATTTGAATAGAAGATATTTTACACTAGTATTAATAAATTTAAAAATACTCTTAATGTTACACACTCTGAATATCAGCTTTGCCTTCTGGTACATTATGGACAAATCAGAAGTGAAATCATACCTGACACCCATTTCTTACACACTGTACTTCAAAGAAATTCTGGCTAGCAGACCTAACTAGTCTTTAATTAATTTATAAGCATTACTAACAGCTATTGCTTTCCATGGACTGAAATATTAAAAATAGTTCTTTATGTAGCAGAATAATGAGGAATGCTGCACAATTTCAGTGTATAGTAATATGACTTTGTGGTCACTGATTCTTCATTTTTTATACCTTTCCTCTGAACGTTTAATCTGTGAGCAAGTATTGTTTCTTCCAGTGTTTTGGCACAGAGAAGCCTGGCGTTGAAGGAGAACTTCTATGTGGTTCTGTAAGACAATGAATGATTGAGGGTTACACTTGCAAGTGTAACTGAACCACAGAAAACTTGTGTGAAATCTTTACTGGAAGTTCTGTCATGAGGCTGAGTGGGATTTAGGGGCTGGCACTGACACTCAGTGGGTCATTATATTAACTTGTCTACAAATATAGCTTGACTTCTGCCATGCAGAAAACTATGAGAATGGATATCACCCTTCTATCTCCATCTGATCACGAACAATCACTTTGTAATGGAAAAATATTAATTAGGTAAGCCTCAGACTCTTTTGTTGAATTTTTAGTTTAATCTTTAGTGTGTCAACCACAAATTCTCAAATTCCAAAACATCAGAAAAATGTTAACTAAGCATAAGAGAATTGTCCCTTTAAATGATAGATTGCCTTCTATGTTAGATCTGCCTTAAGGTAATTTTCTTCAGTGACATTGTGCTTGATCTGTTTTGACATTAACAACTTTCAGCAGTGGAAGTGGAGACTGAGGCTTTGAGCAGCAGAGAGCCATATGGTACCATCACTTTTTTTAAGCAGAACTCTGCACTGAGCTACATAAGCTGCTCTGTGTAAAATGTTGGCACACTTTGTATACAGTATGAGCTGAATATATTTTCCATCATGTTGTGAATGGTTCTCAACACAAATCAATAAGGACACATTGAAAACAGTTTATGAAACAATTTGGATTATCTTTTTTTGTATCAGTGTTACACTTCATGGCATTTGGCCCTCTATCACCCCATTTTTTTCTAAGAAAATTAACATTATGAATCTGTCAGTGTTTAAGTTTGTTTTCTCTGAATTAATAATATATTAACTGGTATATTCTTAAATGAAAAGGAAATGTTACATATTATACTCCTGTAAAGTAACACAGACTCAGAATGAAGGAATAAATCTTTATTCTTTTATTGTAAGTTTTTATTTGACAATTCACCAATAACACAGAGTTCCTGGCTGATCTGTTGTACCATGGCCTCTTATTATAAAAGACAAATAAGAAACTGCAACCCCAAGGTTAAATGAAAGCAATTTCTAATAAAATACCATATTTATTTGATTTATTTGATAGAGTGATTTGATATCCCAAATAATTTTAATATTTTATGGTGTCTAATAGAACATGAAAAGTTCTGCAGTATTAGTGAGAATTTCTTTATACATTTAATGTATAAAAATGTTTTTCAATTTAAATTACTCATGTATGATACTTGAATAGACTAAGTTGTGTCACCAGTAATAAATGTGCAACATGATTCTAATGACAAAATTTTAATATTGCTACAAAAATTAATTGGGTAATGCAACTTGTTTATAGCAGTCGCTGCTAGCAAATGTTTATTTGTTCAGAAACCACACAAATACTAATATATTACTTTTGATTATTTAGTTGTAAAGTATTTAGTCATTTCTGATGGCATTACTCTGAAAATAATAGACCCTACAGATGTTTTCTCTTAAGCTAAATACTAAATATTTACATTCCTTGATTCTCTCAAACCTGTATTTTCACACACTAACATAATAAATTATATTATTATATCACTTATAAATAAATAATAAAATAAATTTCAACACATAGAATTAAAAATATGAAACTTCTTGAATCACAAATACCTGTAAGATTTTCATAGGAACATCCAGGTGCTCTTGTGATTACAAAGCAAGATTTAGGTTATATTTCAGATTGACTGCTTTTCCAGAGCTATCACATTGGTTACATTCCTAGAAAATAGCCCTTCCTACATTTACGACAAAACCTGATACTGAATGTCATAGAAAAATAAAAAATATATTATAAAAATATGTTTTCTGTAGCATATTTGGCACACATGAAAACATAATGCAAAGCCATGCTAAATTTCAGCTCTATTCTGTGAAAAGAAATAAAATCCAAGCCAATTATTTATTTCACCAATTATTTTATTTTAACTTTTAACACACCCCAAATATTCACCTCTGGAAGGAAAATAGAGGATCAAAGATGAAGTATGCTGCAAAAAAAAAAAAAAA
>VWYO01027273.1:16320-36067 GCA_013400275.1 Rhadina sibilatrix
AAAAAAAAAAAAAAATCAGAATATGAAAGGCAACAGCACCAACCTTGAAAATAATGTCACAATTTTAAGATTTAACAACCTGAGTCTAAAGCACTGAATAACTGTGAGATTTATACTTTTCAAATTATTAACTGGTTAAATACAAACACTGACATATCATTTTTTATTAGAATCCCTATGCATAATTACTAATATAAAAGTTGTTGTACAAAAATACCATGTCATTTCCTTAAAAAAAGAATACATTAAAATCAAATTCTTTCTGAATAAACAAGAACCCACTATATAGAAGATGATTTCCTTGAAGGGAGGCCGTATGAGGTCACTTGGTCTGTCCAGCCTGGATGAGACTGAGGACAGACCTCATTGCAGTTACAACTTCCTCATGCGAGGAAGAGGAGAGACAGACACTCACCTCTTCCCTGTGGTGACCAGTGACAGGACCCAAAGGAATGGCCTGAAGTTGTGTCAGGGAGGTTTAGGTTAGGTATTGGGAAAAGGTCCTTCACCCACAGGTGGCTGGCAATTGGAACGGGCTCCCCAGGCGAGTGGTTACACCGCCAGCCTGTCAGAGTTCAAGAAATGTTTGGGCAATGCCCTTGGGCACATGGTGTGGCTTTTGGGGATGATCCTGTGAAGGGACAGGGTGGAATTGATGATCCTTGTGAGTTTCTTCCAACTCAGCATATTCTGTGATTCTGTGATATTTGAAGGATGCACTGTGAAGTTAATTTTGTTAAGCCTTGGTAAGGCTCACTTAATTGTCTAAACTGTGGAAGAAAAATCTCAGATAAACCATTTCAGCAAAAAAAGACTAGCAACCAAGGGTCCAAAGAAAGACCAATTTTTCCAGTCATATTAAACCTCCACGTCTGAAAAAGTGCTAAGAGCACATACATACCTCCCTACAGATACACCGGCCTACCAAAGGTACAACCAGTGAAGCACACAGAACAAAAGATTCAAATAAACCTCATAGAAAGAATTGCAAGTAAAAAAAAAAGTGCTTTAGAATAATTATCTTTTAAACAGTCAGACCCTAAGGAAATATATTTTAGATTATACACATTCACATCCTCATATTTCCTTGTACTTTTCCCAAAGAGAGCTCTGCTGCAATATAAGGAATTCTCAAGTGAGAGTCATATTCTGTTCCCTGAACATGTGAACTGTACTTTTATTTATCTCTCTTCAAACATAATTTTGAACTATCCCACAGGGTTTCTAATACACATCTACATAAACAATGGTTAGAGCTGTGAAAATAGCAAAGCTCAAAATAGATTTTACCTTTTCCAGCTATCTGAAGTTTCATTAACCATTTGAAACTAGCTTCCAAAAGTCCTTTTACAGTCAAGAAAAAGACATCATTTGTCAAAGACATTTGATGTCCAGGATAAGTAGAAAAATTCTCTGCCTGAAGTCAACATTTCTTCTCACCTAACTAAAGACTTAGGCATTTCAATAACTAGTAACTAAATTTTAGAACATTTGTCAGAATTTTAAGCGAAACGAATGGTAGGCTTTGAAAATTATGTCAGAGGGTTGATTTTTGTTTAATAACTAGAAAGAAATGGATCCTGAATTCACCTTCCTTCTACTTTGCAACAGAGTCAATCTGTGGAATAATCATAGTTCAGACATAGTTTAATTTTTTAAATACATTACAGTTATAGCTAACGCTCTGGATGTAACTCTTAAACTGACAAAAGAAACTCATCTTCCACACCTTTGCATGGCAGAATAGTGTCTGTTAAGGTGTTAACTCACTTAAAGAGTGAACCTGGTAAAATTTAGTGGACCCAAAATTAAAAAATTACATTCTAGCATAGTATATTCCTATTAAAAATTAAATTTTAAGCATCTTCACTGGTTGAGCTCCCAAACAACGGAGTTCAGATCGAAATACAAAACTAGAAGAAGGTGTTATAACATGACAACTGCTGACACTGGCATGGTATTACATTATTTTGCAAAATTCTGTAGTCTGTCAATTTGTTTCTGCATGACCACAAGGCATTAATCAGCCAAGTTTGACTCACTAATTTAATATTCTTAGAGATCCATAGCAAATGTAAACATATATCTCGTAGCATCAAATTGCACCAATATTGCAGTATGCATTCTGAACAGCAAGTTTAGACTTTTCTTGTCTTTCTTTTTCTTGACATGGATAACATATTTAGGCAACACACATTGTACTGAAATGTGTGTTATGTTTTGTTTAACATTTTAAGTTAAATAGAAGCCTCACAAAAAGGCCATAGTAATTATTTACATCTTCATTAGTAATGACATACATTTAAACATTTTTCTCATGAAGCATGTTTTTTCATTAACTATATTTTTGCATAAGAAGACTAACATCTGTTCTTTTCTCCTGCAATTTATATAGTTGCATGGCAACTGAGACATGACTGTCCCTCAGTGACTATGCTTAGTAAACTATTCAAAAATTATCTCATGCCAAAAATTGACTGAAACATTAGCCTTCTGTCACATACAACAGATATCGTTGAGAGAGAATGCTATCTTCTTCCTGTTGTGTTTTCCTCTTAGCTTCACTGCTATGCAACTACACACACAGTTACAACACATAACAGTGACCTATAGAAAGTTCCTCCTTCTTAGACATCCCTTATTCTAGAAGCAGTCAGACCACTAGTCAAATCTTTGACTAAGGAAAAAAAGTTAATTCTGTCTATTTTGTTCAGAAATAATGCCTTAAGAGTTCCTTACTTATTCTGCCATGGAAAATATTTTCCTATGCGGCTGAAAGCACAGAGCACTTCTAGTAGTTACTTGATCATGGTCAATGCATCAGCTGAATGGCACATAGTCAAAATAGATTTCTGTTTTTTGAAACAGAAACTGATCCCTTTGCTCTATTAGGTTTTGGAACCCAGCTGAGTCAGGAGTTGTAACACGGCTTACTCCATTCTGCAGTGTGAATATTTACTTGATCACTGCACTTTTATGCCATAAAGGCCTATGTAGGCAGTTTCAGGATGAACTATGGATGAATAATTAATCAAAACATTGGAAAAATGGGGCAGAAGGGTTTTTTTGTTGGTTTTTTTTTTTGGTTTTTTTTTTTTTTTTTTCAGTAAAGGGAAATAACAGTAGCATCTCAGATCACCAAGGGAATATGTGGCAATTCAACATATTTTCAAAAGGAGTGAATAATAAAGTGACAAATTTTGTTATTGATGCTAAGCTACTAAAGGTAGATTGGGATCAAGAGAAGAATTTCAGGGTTTTTTTTTTCTAATAATTACAGATGAAATTAATTTTAAATAAATGTCAGTTGCTGTCCATTGGATATGTTATATATAAAATGATGATCTTTTGACTGACAGCTCAGTTGAAAACTTAGAACTATAATAGATAGATATAAAATATTGGCTCACTATTCAGAAGCTATCAAAAATAATCATTTTAAAGGCAGAAACTCTTGAGAAAGAAAAAGGAAACAAGGGGATTTATGATACACTATGAATCCATGGTTCAGTAGCATCCTGATTATAGTGTGCACTTATGGGTACTGATCCCTTAACTCTGAAAAAGGATTCAAAGGAATTTTTGAAGATGTAGAGAGAAAGGATTACAAGAGTGACTTGAAATGGCTTCTGTGCACTGAACAGTGGAAATGGAAGAACAGATGACTAAAGGAGATATGAAAGAGGTCTTCATGGTCGTGAGGGGCAGTGAGAAAAAGTAGAAATCCATTTTTCACTGTCTGTTCCAAAAAAAGAAATAGGTGGTATCTGATGAAACTAATGGATGGCAGTTACAAACAAAAGTCTCCACATGATGGATAAGTAAACTGGAAAACAGCCAAAGGGAACTGAAGGCAATAAATCCTTGTAAGGGTTGCAAAAGCAATTTGTTTTGGTTTGGTTTTTTTTTTCTTCCAAGGATTTGTTCACTGGGTGCTACTGAGCACAAGGGTACTACTCTGGTATGTTTGGAACAGTTATTGTGGTGAGCAAAACAGAATCAACTTGGGGAAAATTATTTTAATTTATCACCAATTAGAATTGAGTTAGGTGGTGAGACAAAGCTCTCCCCCTCTTCCCAGGCTTGACTTTACCCCTTTACTCCTGACTCCTCTACCTTCTTTCCTGGAGCAAAGCAGGGTGATGAGGAATGTGGGGCTGTGGTCACTCTGTAAGAGCCCCTCTCTGCCATTCCTTCTTCCTCAGTTTTCTCTGCTCCAGCGAGGGATTTTCTCACAGGCTACAATTCTTCATGAACCTCTCTAGGCTGGGCTACAGTCCTTCAGTAAAAGACTGGTCCAAGCTTAAGTACCCACTGCAGTTCCTTGAATTTTCAAAATGCTTCAAGTGTGTCTTTCAAGTGTTAAACTGGAAAGGACTACATTTTCTTCTCCAACATTCTCTGCTTTGTAAGGCCAGCTGCTTAATCAGCCAACCTAGATAGTAAAGGTACCCTAAATTATTCATAAAGTACTTCAACTAGAATCTAGAACACAAATCAGAAAAATTCTGAAAGTTTTTCTTACAAAACCAGAAACAATGAGGTTTGGTTGTTTTTTTTTTCTCGGTTTTGGTTCCTCTATGGTTACAGCTTTTACTTTCTTCCATGTTAATAAAAACTTTTCTCTTGTTTCTCTGCTTAGAAATAGATGTAAACTCAATTAAAAAGACTGAAAATTATGTAAGACTCAATGAAAATATTGAAATAACATTAGTTCATATTTTTCAGTTTGAGGGTGGAGGGCCTTCAATGTCTTCTTTTGGGTTGTGGCTTTTGCTGAACCACAGGGATAAAAACAGAAATACTTTTTAACCTTTGATAAGATTAGGAGAAATAAAGAAACGCCTAAATTAACAGACAATCCATCAATATTAATTATGAAGCATTTTTAAAAAGTTTGACTTAATTTCCATTACAGATTCCTATAGAGATTTTGAGTTGCTTGCAATAGCATTCCAGAGTTACATTCTCACTGTAATAGTACAGGAATAGAATGGAGGGGTAGGAAACAAAAAGGTGCTTACTGAGAAGTGCATCTTGCCATAGACATGATGGTTTCAACAGCTGGCAGGGCAACTTAGTCCCAAGCACTACAGAATTCCATTTCAAAGCTATTAAAGTGAGAGTTATCTTTTCTTCTCCATTGATCTTTGCATCTGCACACAACCACATTCACAAACAGTGCCCTGGGCTCCCCTTCACCTTCTCAGTTCCCATCTACCACACATGAAATATTTGGAGACGAGGGAAGGGCTGACACAGCTGCCACAGTATAATGTTTCCTTCTTTGTAACCCCACCAGAGGCTTCCATAGCCATGGACCATACCAGCCTTGAGCACAACATCCCTGGTTGATCCTGTACTGTTAGTAAGATCAGCTTAGATATGAGGTGCATGTTTCCATGCTGAAGGACTCTCTATCATCTTTTAAGTACATGTGGATTAATCTCATCAGTTGCTCATTCAGGATTTGATTGAACACCTACACACTTTTCCATCAGCTGGAGGAAGAATCTTTTGACTGGGTTTTGACCTGAAATCAGAGGCAAATCTCTTTGTTCACTTATCTGAAGTTGATTAATTTCATTATTGATTGCTGCAGTTTGTTTACCACAGCTACAATGTCACAGGTTAATTCTACTTGCTGTGGTCTTGACACAGTATCTCCTAAATTATTGACTTTTTTGCATGCTACTCTTTCATTTTGTTTATTTACAGTAATAAATCTTCAACTTTGTTTAAAAATAAACAACACAGCACTGCTTAAGTGATTTAAATGTCACTCCAAGGGAAAAAGCTTACAACTGCAACAAATCTTTCCCCCAAAGTAACGTTACTTTCTAGTATGCTTTGTAACCATTGTTACAAAGGTTATAGTCTGCTATAGGAAAAAGCAATTTTCTTGATACTTACACGACTGTTGTAATAGAAAAGTTTGGTTAAGTTCTTCGAAGTTCTTCCAAAAACCTCAACCCTGATCATACTTCACTTTGTCTGAGTATTTCTTGAAATTCATGAGAATCCTATGGCTGGAATCTTCCTGCGGTCTAAGTGTTGTGTCATGAAGCCTGCTCTACTCAAGATAACGTGTTGTGGGGGCAGGGAAACATGCCATTTGGAGCTGATGTCAGTAAGCTGAGACAATCCTGCACTAAAGAAATCTGGATTCTGAACTTCTGTAAATTGCTATTTTTTATCTCTATTAAAATGGCGACGAGTGATTGCTTAATCTCCCAATGTTTGATGTAAAGAATATAGATCTTTGTTAGGCCACAAAACAAACTATTTCTTATTTTTAAATTGTTCTTGAAGCAAAAAATCTTGGCAGCAAAGGGAAGCTAAGCTTCTTATTGTGATTGTAGATAATAGAAGGATGCATATATGTCCTGAATATCATTGGTTTTAAATGCCATTCTGATTTCTTCGCATTCAGAAAAGTCATGTCTTTACACGTAGCTTAAGAAGAAAATTATGTAAAGACTTCCCAGGATTTACACTGTTATATCAGTTCAAGAGTCACAACAATGAACAGTTAAACATCATCTTTGACAGGTCCACAATGTATATGTATGCATGTCTACTTTCAGAAAGAAGCACCATAATGTAGAATTTCATTACAACAGTAACAATCTGCAAAGCTGCAAAAATTTAGATCTAAATATTTTACGTAACACATTGATTTTACAAACTGTCTGTAAAGGTCTCTGCTGGAGGTAGATTTAAAGTCACGTTGTAAAATGATTTAACACAGACTATAGCTTTCAAAAGTTAAAGAAGTTACATAGGACTCCATTTTTTTTCATGAAATGTTTACATAGTAGCGAAAGATTTCATATGCAATTGAATCAAAAACATAGATTTCATTTTCAGATTTGTCTTCTTGGCCTGAAAGGGTCAAGGATTAGACAAAATAAAAGATCACAGAAAATATTCAGTACAATCATTTAAGGTTAAGCAGCAGGCCCAAGGGCCCAGAGCTGGGCTGGATCACAAGCAGTCAAACCAAGGATCCTCAGCAAAGTCTTAGGAGTCCTGGCCAGGGGGGAGCAAATATGTGTTCAATAAAGTGTTTCTAGCACAGTCTATTCATGCTGAGACTAGTTAGGCAACAGCTTCTCCCCCAGAGTTCCTATTGGAAAAGCTGGATATGAACACAGCCATTTTCAAAAAGCATGGAATTTTTAAAGATGTACTGGGAAAGAAAAAAAAAAAAAAGCCAATGATTCATCCTATGGAGTTGTGGAACCAGTTTTTTAAGTATTTGTATAATTGTTGAAAAGTCTGATCACACTTAGAGAGGGACTGAGAAGAAATGAGCTAATCCTGGCTGTAAAGAGGATGACCACTAGGAGGAAACAAAGAAAGCCTATACCACTGTGCAAGTCACAGGAGATAAATAATTAAAGACACTTATTTTCTTTGAGAAGTATTCTGAAAGAAATTAAGTCATATCTATCATGTGTTCTGGTTTAGAGCAGAAAGTTTTTGAAGTCATATAGCAATTGAACTGTCACTATTCAGGGCATTAGCAGACCAAATAAAGAAGGATGAATTTTCTCTTCAAGCTGCTATTTTACCTGCCTCATTAAAAATTAACATAGACTGTTTCAGATGAATAATCTCCATAAATGCTTGTCGTATTTGTGTGCTCAAATGAGAGAATACCCTCACTCGTTTTCTAAGCATATCTATCTTATACTTTCCAAAGGCCTATTTTGTCTCTAGAAAAGTCACCCATTTGGCTACACCAAAGTTATAAACCTAAATTCTACCATGTTAATCCAACATTGGGGTGGCTTTTTTAGAAATATCAACATTTAACTATATACAGCAGTTAAAAAAAATAAAATAAATGCTGTTCTAATATTTTGCATACTTTTTTGAGTCTATTTGTCCAAAATTTTTAGTCAAGAAAGTATAATGTCATCTGCATCCCAGTTCTGTCATTTCCTTCAGTTTAAGTAGAGACCTCAAATTATTGGGGTGTTTCTTACAGCTCAAAACTTGCTATAAACTCTTATCTTCTCAAATGCCTTGAAATCCATTTAACAGCAGATCTGACCCTCTTGGCAGGTTTCAGAAAGCAATTTTAGGTATTGGAATGAGAAAATGAACAGTCTGGAGTAGGGAACATTGTACCCATAACACCCGAGGTCTTCTGCAGGAATAGAAACCTCTGTATATCATTCTTTCCTACACAAAATTTTAGAGGAATAGAATAAAAAAAAAAAAAAATGCATCCTAAAGTTCATTGATCACTTTTTTAATAATTGACACACAACAGGATAACACCTGAAAGAAACAGGTTCAGTATCCACAATAGTCAGTTTTAACATCTCATTTAAATAGCTGGTGTTTCCAGGATGATTTTTCCAGGCTCTTGACTTCTGGCCCTGACAGTCCTGGGCCCAGGGCATCACTCCACCCTGTTCATGATCCATGCCCCATGTCATCTCAGCCCCTGGAATACGGGCACTGTCTGTGATACCTCTCAGGGCACTGAGGTGGTTCCCTGGGGCTCTCCTGGGTGGGCAGTGGCAGGGCCGGGCAGCCAGGACCTGTCTCACACCCAGTCAGGAGTGACCCCAGCCCTGGAGAAGGAAGCACAAGCCTCTGTACTGCCCTGATGACTCAGGAATCAGGACCTGTCTGTCTTTAATATTTTGGCCCATGATAGGGCTATTTTAACTGGACTAATGGAAATTCTATCTTTATTTTCAATAGGCTGTTAATGTGCTAATTTGCTCACTGTAAATTGCTCGCTCCCCATACAAGCAGGGTTCCAGTTTTGTCCTCAACAAAACTTGACTTTATCAAATGCAATTGATTTCTTTGGTGCTCTAATTTTAAATTTAATGTAAATACATTACTATAGCTGAACAAAAGTGAATGCAAAGGCTGAGATAAAGTCAGCCTAACATTACTTAAATGGCATTCAGCTTTAGATACCTCACATGGGAGTTATCTTAAAGTACCTGTCTAAATAGATATAAAGTTAAAAATTTCTGGGTTTGTTAGGGATTAAAACAAAATAAAAAATTTTAAGCCATCTGTCTGGCTTTTAGAAATCTTCTGAATGCAATAAAATTAGCATTCACTAGAACTGTGTTTCCAGAAAAATACTTGAGATATCAGTCAGGTAAGGTACTGAAAAACTGTTGTTTTTTCCACTGTCCATAATTCATAATTCAGTGCAAGAATTTTACTGCAATTCCTGTCTATTCAAGCTAATGTATAAAACCATAAATATTTCAGGAGTAAACAATTAAAATTTTCAACACCTTCCTCCTCCACTTGACAAATTACTTTGGTAAGAAAGACGCCTGCAAAATTTGGTCAGCCCTAGAGTGACATCTACAGCTCAGAGATATGTGCAAAAGAAGCAAAAATTACATTCACTCATCCAGCTTTAGCTAGGAAACAGGAGTGTACTAATGATGATTGATCTATGAATTTATTATATGCAAAAGAAACACATTTTACCACAAAGCATCCTGATGGCCAGGCAGCAACAGAAATACCTCAGCCCACCTGTCAATTCAACTCTTTTACCAGTAGGCTCCCAACTCTACTATTTCCTAACAAGTCTAGGAAGTTTTAATCTTGGAATAGGAAGAGAATATCAATTAAGTGTAGCTGTGAAATGGTCAGATCTGGAGAATAGAGTCACCTGATGAGTAATCTTTTTGGACAGAAAAAATAACAGAAAGGATAGCCTGAGCAGGAATGCAAAAGATTCAGTGCAATTATTGTAAGATGACAAACTTTTTCATCATCCTTGTAGATAAAATTCCATTATATGGTGATTGCACAGTCTACAATACTTACTTCAATGATAATTAGCAGAATCAAGAATTTTAAGGCCAGAAAACAAAGTCTTATTTTTTTTCTGAATGTATTATGCTATTTAAAAGATATTTGTTTGGAATAGATGTATTTTCAACTCATCAAAGTAAGCAAACGGCAAGAAATTAAAAAAAAAAAGGTTAGTAGGCATCTCTGAAAGGGGAAATCATTTAATATTGGCTTTAATACAGAGAGAAAACAAAATAATTCCACCCTGTTTATCAGGTCAATATTATCATTGGTTAATTTGATCTAATAGTGTTTCTGGAACTATACACATGACATTTTAACCCTGAAGATTTCATCAATAGAATAAAATTTAGTCATGAAATAGATTAGTATGCTGAAAGTAAGAAGAGCTGTAAAGTACATTAGAATGGTCATTAGAAGATAAGAGGTGCTGGTTGTAAGACAATTCATTATCTCTTTAAGCATAATAATCAATAATAATTAATTTGGAAATCTGAGTCTATTATAGGTCAACTAGCTTTGAAATATGATTCTCAAATTAATTTTTTTGCTAATATCAGGTTATGAACAGTCTGTGAAGGGGTTTACTTACAGAAGATTGATAATTCCTTTGCATATTGTTAAACAGCTGTAGAAAAAAATTATCAGGGCCTATCAAAAGACTTCTGTAAGAAAAAAAAAATCCATTCCTTTGAGAGTTCTTTTGGCTTGCTTTTTATGCTTTCAATTTTGTTAGTCTGTCAGTATCTAGAAAAGTAAAATTCTGACTTTTGTGTACCAATGATATTATCCATATACTAGGATTTGCAGAAGTATATGGGTAAGAAGAATTAATTTTAAAGGTGACAGAAAAGATAGGAGGAAGAACAGGGGAAGTACCACAATATATAAAACATTTGCAATAGACTTACTATTCTTGTCAGAGAAAAACAGATGGTTTTAAATACTGTGGACATGACAGGTTTATTCTTACAGAACACAAGTCAGAGATAAGCCAGTGTCAGTGAAGGTGAGATGAAAAAAATNGAAAAGATAGGAGGAAGAACAGGGGAAGTACCGCAATATATTCTTGTCAGAGAAAAACAGATGGTTTTAAATACTGTGGACATGACAGGTTTATTCTTACAGAACACAAGTCAGAGATAAGCCAGTGTCAGTGAAGGTGAGATGAAAAAAATAATTCATGATAACTACTTTGTGTCATTTTAACAACTTAGCATTAAATGCGTATGTGTCTTACAATTCTAAGTAGATATAGAGCTCACTTATTTAGATACACTCTAGCTCAAATTAGGTAGGTTGCTACATTTATCATCTTTAAAATCAACCAAAATAATCTTAATGGAAGACAATATTTCTATTTTTTCAATGGTGATGGAGGCAATAGGTACAAATTGAAATGCAGAAAATTTTATTTAAACATAAGAAAAATAATTTTCACTGTGAGGGTGTTGAAACCCTAGCCCTGTGAGGTTGTGGAATCTCTGCCCTTGGAACCAGACACAGTTCTGCACAACTTGTTCTAGCTGATCCTGTTTACAGCAGAGCTCTCTTTCAACATGACTGTATGACTCTATTAGACCTATTGTCCTTTATTGGAGAGGGTAACATTTTTGTCAGATGAACATTCCCAGAAATTGTTATCTACATTTATTTACTGCTCAGGTTTAGGAAGGGTACATTAAAAATAATACATCCAATAACCAAGCCAACTATATTTGTCTTCCAGTAACTGCATTTTTAAAGGATGTTAATTTAGATGTTTTTCTGGATACATGGATCCATGAAATTGCTTTTCAAACTATTATTTTTAATCCAATTGGTGTTCATGCTCCCAGAAGAGTGGTATGAACATGTAACTGATTTATTTTAATAGGATCTGTTTGGCACAGATAAAAAAAGATATTTTTGATGTATTGCTCAGTACTATTCCTGCAAGACACAAAGTCTCTGGAGCAAATGAGAGGTACTCCAGAGAAGCTGAAATCCACTTTACATAGCTAAATGTTTGGAAATTGTATCTCCTTATAAAAAGCACAGAGTCATGCATTTCTGATAACCCAAGATGTTTCTTATGTCTCTGTAGAGGAAACTGAATTAAATAGATACTACTGAATTTAACATGAAATCCTATGGGACTAGGGCAGCTCTACATTTCGGTGGAGAAAATTAGCTATGTTAAAAAAGTTACAAAGAAAACACACAGGAAAGCATATAATGAAAAGTGTGTGGAGAAAATGAATGCATTTATTTTCTTTGGATTATTCTGGTTGGTTTTGTTGTGTGATTTTTATATGTTTTAACTAAACCTTTTATTTTTTTTTTTGTAAATTGCAATTATGATTTGTTTTGAAAGCTATGAAAATGCATATCCGTGACAATCAAGAATATCTTTCAGACAGAATGAACCTACAAAACCATGTAGTTAATGATTTGTTTGATCTGTAGACAACATATTTTACTTAGAGAAATTTTTTTTCTAGTTTTAGTGAGGTAACCCTATGAAATCTCAGGTTATGCTGTATGAGCAATTAATGTCAGTCTTGCAGCAATTACAATTAGTCTGTTAATTTTTAATGTGGCAATTCATTCCCACAAATATCACTTGTCTTGGAGAGCTAATGTTGATTAACACTGGAATTATGTATTTCATTACCAGTAATATTTTGTATTCCAATGACACTGATAAGCATATATAGCCTGCCCTTGTATTATTTATAAAGTATTTTTCAAGCCTCAGAAAAAAGTAGGTTTGGTTTGCATGTTTTTTTCTGGTAATTCATAATACCTTACTCTTTTTAAGTCATAGTGAAAAGCTGAAATATATAGCAGGCCGTTCTTAGATGCTTTTTGAATCAGTCCTTTCAAAGACTAAGCAGCAATAAAGTCTTTGGGCAAAAGAAGATATGCAGTCATACTAAAGAATACAGTTCTCTTCATAAATAAGAAAGACAGCAAACTGGTGGTTAAAACTTTTCAAAATATTCTCCCACATTACTTTGGCTCAGTATGGGCATAGACAATTCTAACACTTGCCAGACCATGGCAAGAGGATTAAACCCAGTTTAGTACTCACCACACAGCCAAGGATATTAGCAAGATACAGCAAATGCCCAAGAGGCCCTGGTGAGCAGGCAGACAGAACACAGATTACATGAGGAAAGGCTGCACAACTGACTTGTGTCACTCCGGAGAAGAAAGGTCAGTGAGGCTGTAACCTGCTCTGTTCAGCTGTTCTTCAACATCCTCAAGAGGATGTAGCCAGGCTCTGCTCCTGCATACTAAAGTCACAAGAAGCCAGAAAAGATGCTCAGGTGACATCTGCAACCAATAGAACACAAAAGAACAGCTGGGCCTCCTCTCATGACAAAAGACAAGGAAAAGCCCAAGGACCTCAAATGTTTCTTTTTCTCAGCTGTTGCTGGAAAGATCTTCTCTTGGACTGCGGAGGTGCATGCATTTGGTAGCAGAGTGGCAGTGAGAAAAGAAGCCTGAAATCTTTCTTACCTTGAAAGGAGATCCAACTCGGAGATCCAACTCAGAGATCCAACTCAGACGTCACTAGATGCTGTTATAGCAGGGCAATACCAATGTTGGTAAGATTAAAAATTTTACATCTTCTGAGCTGTTAACTAGAAGTAGGCCCTGCTGGTATAAGCTTGCAAAGACATGACATCGTAAAACATGTCAACTGCAAACATATAATTTGTAAGATTGTAGTGAATATCATCTAGTAAAGCAGGAGTTTCTTCTGCTGCCCTGAAAAGATGTCTAAGCATTTTTATGGGTGTGATCAAGACAGTATTTCCCCATTTTTCATAAATCATGTGAGATTTTGATCTCGTACTAAGAAGGCAGATGTCTCAAACACAGTGCAGATGAAATACTGTAGACAGAACTTTAATTTTAAATAAAAGTTACACTCCAATACCACATTAAATGCACCTAAATCCAGTACCACAAAGTAGTAAACAATTTAAATCAGCCACCTTAGTTATCCATAGCAGTCCATTCCAAACAAATTTCGGCATTTATGAGCACAATCAGCTGAGTATTTGCTTTGCTTCTTGTTTGCATCAAACAGTATTGTTGCCAGAAAAAGAAGCAGCGTGCAGTTACCCCATGTGTGTCAAACAGAGAGACTAGCACAGTTTTGTTGATTTCTTCATCTCCATTGACAGGACACATCTTCAGCAGCACTGATTTATACAAAGCATTTGTGTTGCGCATTTGAATATTATTCTGCATCTGTTATGGCAGCCATACAAGAAGTCAGATGAGTCTTTGTTTGAGTCCAAACAACTCCTATTGAAAGATATGTAAGCTTTGTCTGCACAAAGACTTAGACTGTTAGAAACAAACAGATTTATGCAAAATCTGCGCCTTCAGCCAGTCATTGCACACAAAAGCCACAAGATGGTAGTCTTGTCTTGAAAAGGTTTATGCTGACTTGTTCTCTGTGACATCAGGGATTTTCAGTTCCTACCCTATTTCTCTGAAATAACTTCTCATGTACAAGTAAAATTAAAGCAAATAGGATCTAAATCTCAGCTCAGCTGTCAGCATGAAAACACGATATATTTTTAGGAAAATTAAGAAAGTTCATATATGAGAAGTAACTGGGAAATTCAGAAAATTAGTGCAGCTGACAAATAACACATTTTAGTGGGCTAATGCTCTTTAATTACAGGAAATTAATTATTGTAATTTGTGCCTAGGACTGACTGTTTCTTGTGGTAAAAATAACTATGATGGATTGTCTGTAATAATCAACTTCTTCAGCTTCCATAGTACTAAAATTATAATGAGCATCAGCAATTTTAAAAATCTAGGAGAGATTTACAAAGGTTTGATACAATCAAGCATTTAATTAGAGGTTTCTAATACTGGTTTTCCAGATCCGTTACTTATTCCAGCAGTTACTAGCTCTAACTAGATAGAGTAGGTAATTTCTTCTTCACATGCTTTGACCACTAGGTGATACAGTTTTATACAAGGAAAGGTGGAATTTAAAACATCTTGTTTGAAATAAGTGTACAAAGTCAATTCTGTATCAATCTGTAACCTAAACTAGCCCCTTAAAGGTATGTGTGCTTTGAGGGGGGGAAACGGACAAGTAAACACTCACATGAGATTTCTGTTCTGGCTCCTAATGCCTCAAAACTGATGCACCTTTTGAGCTGTAAGAAAAGTTTAATTTCTTTTCCAAAAGTGGTAGTACATGCCGTGGTGAACAGTTATTGCTTGTATATGGAGAAAGAATGAATGGAGTTTTCTCTCAGAAATCCTGTGATACACTAATCCATGGAGATGCAGACAGATGAATCATCAGGGTCACAGCTTTTATTGACAAAACTTGTTCTTCAACTAATGAGCACTTCAGCAATCATTCCATATATACTTTGCCTTCATCTCCTTATATCATATTCTACTTTTGATCCTACCATTGATGGCCATTGATGGTCTTGTCTATATTTCAATTTCCTTAAGTCAATTTTTTTTCATATATTCAGGTTTTGATAATAATCATCACAATTACTATTGCCAGATCTAGGTTTTGTTTTTTTTTTTAACAGCAAAGTTCAGGCATTTACAGAAGTTTTAAAGCACTTTCAAGTAATGCTGAAAAAGGTATGGTTTAGGATTCAGATGAAAAATAAGAGAACTGCTGGTGGTTTACACTTTCTATGACATCAGAAGTGTTACCTAAGTCACAGTGGGATGACATGGCTAGAAAGGATTTATAATTCTTTTGTGTCCAAGAGCTAACACTCTACCACTTCTGGCAAAGAAAAGACTTTTTCTCACTGCTGATAGTTGGGAATGACCAAAGGACTCAGAAAGCTAGTACGGCTTTGGGGAATTAGAAGATTAAAGTAGCTAGCTACAGGATACAGAAGTGGAAGTTATTCTTATATCAGTTTGGTAAACCTAAACAATTGTTTTGGGCTTCAGATAAGTTTATGATTTGGTTCCCCACTCACTCCAGTAGTTTTCCAGAAGAAGTATTTTTTCAACAAATAACATATTCCAGAAATATATTACCAGAAATTCACTCAGCAACCCCCCAGAGTTAAGTTGCCATAAATAACCGTATATAAAAATAAGGCTATGGATAATTTCTTCAGGAAAAAATATTTTATGTGTGAATAATTATCATATTCTACCTGGGAAATTAGACTTCACATGTCTTTTCTAAGAAAAAATAGCAAATCCCATACAAGAAGAAATATATTTTCTGGTGGACAATAAGCAACATGTTTCAGCACTGCCTGCAGGACCAACATTTGGGCTGGACACTTATATTTGCACCAGACTTTGAAAAGCATCTGAAGCCCACCTTCATCTTGTAGTTTAGTTTCCTTGGAAAGAAATCCAATTTATTTATACAGCCCAAGGTTGCACATATTCATAGGCATCTCCACTGAGAGAAATATTTAAAAGTTTCTATGAAAAGCTTCAAAAGCAGCAAATTAAATCTGTAGAGAAATTGCATCTTTTCTAAATAAAAAAAAAATGAAGAGGATTTCTTAAATAAATTACTTCATAGAGGCTTTGTTGTTTCACACCACATCATAAATATGATGTACAAATAATTGCACAGACATACACATAAATACTCTCTTAGCAAATACTCTCTTATTTGAATTAGAAATCCTCTAGTTACTCACAAATGACCAGTTTAATTAAGAAAAAATAGTTTTAAGAAGATAAGGCCTTGAACCATGTGCATTACAGATTGTCATCCCAATTTGGAAAAAAAGCTAAATAATCACTGTAGTTGAATGACTTTTTTTCACTATGTTGTCTCTTTAAGTTACTGACAATTGTCAGACAAATAATTGTAAGAAGGGAGAATTTTTTCCCCTTTTAGGTTTCTATTTAAACAAAGTTTTTTTAAAAAAAAAAGCCTTAATGCCTTGCTAAAAAAAAAAAAAAAATAAATCTAAAAATCATTCTAGGATCCAGTCATATGCACCTTCAATCAGTTCAACATTGATTCCTCAGAACAAATGTGAAGCTAATGGCTGTTACTCATTGATTCAAAATGTGAAGCTGACCCTGTAGTTCTGTTCCCTAAAATAGGTTGCTTCCCACCTCTGCTGCCATGTCTTTCCTTTTATACATTAGATGGCTTTTGACTTAATGGACAGACTTTTCAGAGTGCTGTCTGGTTGTATCTGACTGACAGAAAAGTGGACCTAGTCCTTCTCCAGAAGTTCTGGATTAAATTGCTATACAAATATTAGAAAGCAGAAGAGGCACATAAATACATTATGAATCACAGGTGTTTTGTCTGTTTCATAGATTTGTGAGAAGAAAACTAAATTAGACCACTTTATTTTATGAGTCCAAAAATTTTGATATATTAAAGTTATTAATCATTAATTTATTAAAGCTAAATTAAAAAATCTATATTCCAAAGCGTGTTCTCCCTCAGCTTCAAGTAGAACAGTGACCACCTCTGTTATTGCCAGCTCAGAGAACCAAGTTTGGTCTTTGCTGAGATTCCCACCCTTCAAGTATAGTTTGATCGCATCAGGAAAATCTTTCCTGCTAGAACAATCCTCTCCTGCATGAGTCTCTTGGCCCTTGCATTTTATTCACATAGCCACTGGATGACACTGATAACAATGACTATCTTTTAATATGTAAACATTTCAATGCTTTCTGTTTACTGACCAGCTTTTGCCTTTTTCACCAATGCTCACCAAATGACAGTTTTAGACTCTCTGATAAATAAGGAGTGCAGTGACCTTGGACATCTACCTTGGATGTCAGTTAAAGACTTTGACACTTTTCCCCACAGAATTCAGCATTTTTTACTCTTGGCTGGGTAAAAATTGCCTGGATGATGGATCCCTGTGAGTGGTGGGGAAAGGAGTTAACATCCAGTTAGTGGAAGCCACAAGTGGTGTTCCCCAGGGCTCAGTGCTGAGGCTAGCCCTGTTAAGTGTCTTTATCAAGGATTTCAACAAGTGGATAAAGTGCACCTTCAGTTAGTGTGCAGATGACACCAAGCAGGGCTGCTGGAGTGTAGGAAGCCTCTGGATAGGCTGGATTGATGGACCAAAGCCAATTGTATGAGGTTCAACAAGGCAAAGTGGTTGGTCCTGCTCTTGGGTCACAACAACCCCAGGCAGCACTCATGCATTTGGGAAGAAGTGTCAGGAAAGTGGCCCAGTGGAAAAGGACCTGGAGTTTAGAGCACAAGTCTTATGAGGAGCAGATGAGGGAGTTGAGGTTGTTCAACCTGAAGAAAAGAAGGCCAAGGGGAGACTTTATTGCTCTGTACAACTACCTGAAAGGAAGCTATAGCCAGGTGGGTGTTGGGTCTTCCTTCCAGATGTCCAACAATAAGACAGAGGAAATAGGCTCAAGTTGCACCAGGAGAAGTTTATATTTGATAATAGGAAAAAAAATTCACTGGAAGGGTTGTCAAGCACTGGAAGAGGCTGCCCAGGGAAGTAATGGACTCACCATCCCTGGAGGTATTTTCATTTTCTTTATTTTCTTTATTTTATCTTTATTTTCTTTGTCTTCTAGGCTACTCATTATGTATTTGGTTCTATTTAGCAAAAAAAAATGTCAATTGTATGTCCATCCATTATCTCTGAATACCAGTCTTCAGTCTAAGAATTTACCTGATTAGGGACCATGGCTCATGTATGAAGAAATTATGCAAAAAAAAAATCTTCATTGGTACATGCACCTTTCCGTTATTAAATTTTTTAAACACACTATAGTGTCTTTCTTTTTTTCTTTTTTTTTCTTTTTTTTTTTTTTTTTTTTTTTTTTTTTTTTTTTTACTGAGATGCTTCAGAAATTCGGTGGATTTTGGCCACTAAATATGTCTCTGTCACCAAGATACTTCCCTATGTAAAATTGAATAAGGTTCACTCATATTTTCATATCACAGTAGAATGATTTCCAGAATTACATTGTTTTATTATAGCATAACTGTCTTCTCTAGTGCAGGACTGAATACTGAATAGATATTGCTAGCTAATTTCTGATCAAATGATCAACATTCAACTAACAAAATCACTCAAAATTGCTTGTGGAATGACCAACACGTAGAAATTTCCTCAAAACTACAGTGCAAATCATGTGAAGTTATAGCCTTGTTAGCAAACACTACTGTGGCTTTGGTCCCGTCCAGGGAGTAGTCTTCAACTGACTTCACTTACATCACACTGACTTCTGAAAAAATCAGGAAAAAACCCTCATTATCTCAGATGTATAAGTATGCCAACATAGCCCACAAAACAAATTTTCCACTTACATTCACCATGGAAAGCTTTCTTCAGAACATAAAAGCTTCTAAAAATAATGTGTAATATCTAACTGCTCTTAAGCTAAAGATATAGTGATGAATATGGATAAAAGACTCAAATACCTTCACTAACAAGATCCTAGGTTCCATCAGAGAAAAAACCAAATATGCATTTGTAAATTTTAAGTGGAAATTATCGTAGGAAAGAGAAACCAGTGGGTTTGAGTAGTACTGGTTAGCAGGTTATGTAACTATTTTGTCTAGTTGTGAATTTTAGTACTGTAGAAACTAAAGAAAATCAGCGAAAATGAAAGTGTTTCTTATACTCTACCCTTCCTGTATATAGAATTAGATTGTTAACCATGTCCCTTTTACAAGTTTTATATTTAGCACTACCATTTCAAATTTCAGAAGAAAATATTTGATATTCATTTATATATTTTTCATCCCATGGAAAGTCTAATACAAATTTTATGCAGCTCTTTTTTACAGCTTGAAATCTAGTGCTAAAAAGTAATAAAAATATTTACTCAGTTTTACAGATGTATAATCAGTTTAATCAACATAAAAAATAGACCCATTATCCAAAGATAATCTCTTTCTCTATCCAACATCTTGAGAAATTCAAAGAAAACATCAAACTTTCAATTTTTA
>VWYO01027273.1:36143-86381 GCA_013400275.1 Rhadina sibilatrix
TTTTTTTTTTTTTTTTAATCTGTTATACAGATGTGGATGCTCAATTGTTCTTTGCCCATACAGACCAAGTTCACCACAACAGACTAGTAAGTAGTAGCACCTAGAGTCTGTGCATCTGGGGATCAAATCATAACAGATGTGGAGGAAATAAGAGCTATTAATAAAAAACCATACTTATTCAAGTCTTTATTCATGTTTCACTTCTTAAAAATTTTCTTTCCTCTTGTCATCCTCAGTTAACTTTTTTGTAAAGAGGGCACCTGTTTTACGACAGTGCAGACCTTACCTGGAAACAGATCACAGGGCAAGCCAAACCCTACTCTTCAATAAGTCTCTTGAAGAATTCAAAGTATTCTTGGGTCTCTATTGCCTTTCTCACAGCAGCAGGAAGTATTGTGTCCCTTCAAAACCGTGTTCAGATAATTAAATTAAGATTATATTTGAGCTTTTTTTAAGCTTATGATGAACTCATAAAACATTTGATGACAAAAGGTCTCTTTTATGGTTTGGGGTTCTTTTCTTCACATATGGTAGAAAAGCTGATTCACACGTTTGGCTGTTTGGCTGTCTTCTATATATGAGAAGAATATCTCGAAATGTGGCTAGAAGTCCACAATATCTAAGAAACCAACAAAAAGTTTTATAGAAGCAAGCCTGATTTTTTCTTTGGATTTAGTTGGCTTTACACAGACTGTTGTACAGACTTTTACGGATGATGCCGCTGTTTTTTCTTAGCTATTTATATTGTAAGTGACAGCATTTTCTAGCTGTATGACTAAATCCTAGGTAGAATAGCTCTGTTCCTAATAACTTTAATGACTTTACAGAATTTTGTGTCTTTTAAATTTAATCACTTTCTTCCTACTAATTTAAGTCACCTTTCCTAACTTCCATTTTCTCTCTTGACAGATTTTGTTTCATTTCTGTAAAATGTGAATGCATGCTCAGAAGAGGATAAACTTACATGATTATTTTTTGTCATTCTTTAGCTGTACTTTCCTAGGAGGATTTCTGTTAGGGCCTCACAAAAAGAGTATTTCTTGCAAGAGAAAAAAATTACCAGAATTTTGACAAGCTCTACATGGCAAAGGGAATGTTTCTGTTGGACTTCATGAATACTTTCCTTAACATTTTCTGAGCTTCTTATGATTGAATACCTCATATTTTTGAAATATATGATCTCATATTACCTCTTGGTGAGAAAATGCCTTACTCAGACTATGAATTTCAAAGAATGATTACACAACTGCAAGGCATCTACACAGAGATATATCTCAGTTTGCTTTGGTTGCATTTCCTAGATAAGAACGAACTAATCTAATGTTACATCTGTCCTAATTTATCTTTGAAAACTGGGAGATGACTCAGATTACTGCCAGGCCTTGAGATCTAATTTGGGTGCAGAACTTGAAGAGTTCCTAAAAATGAGGTTTCCAATAGTTGGGTAATCCCTTGGCATATGAAGATCAACAGGCGATTTTACTCATCTAATTCATCAGAGCTTTTGGCTAGAATCAATACCAGCTTGACTAGTTTAGCTGTTAAAGGTAGTAATAATTTAAATGTAATTACATCAATACCTCTCTTTCCTAGGATACTGGACATTGCTCAGGTATTCTGAGACCTATTACGAACACTGATTGAACTTCCAACTTTTATGGTTCTTGAATTTAACAGCTTGTCAAAATGGAATGGTTTTAAAACTGACCTCGTCCATATTTCGAATAAAAAAAATATCCCATACTGATAATTATAAGTATTAACTATGTTCTTCTCATAAATGGACAGTAAGAGTATTTACTGCTTATCAAACCTGATTTGCTTTTGTGACAAGGTAACCCATCTAGATGATCAATGACAATAAGTATTTTAAAATTTTCATTCAGATTATGAGCCAGGATCCAATAAATGCCACGATGGCATCTCCAGAGTAAAAAACACTGTGTTTAAAAAAACCAAACCAAACCAAATAAATAATAAATGGAAATGACCAAAACACAGGTGAGCATGGTCTTGTTAGGTAAGGTGAAGCACCACATCAAAGTGACTTGACCACCTTCCAGAGCAGTGAAGTTTGGATCACCATTATGCAGTCATGTAGATACACCCTCCCCAATTCCAACTGGAAAAAAAAAAAAAAAGCAAACTTTTCTGAAGAAAGATTTTTAGTTTCTCCAGATTCTCCATTGTTTCTCCAGAAGCAATGTGTGGTTTTCAGCACACAATTCCTGTGTGCCAACAGCCAGCTCAGGAATTTCAACATATATTGCTTTGAACATTTGATTGAAATGGCTGTGTGAAATTCAGCTACGTGAAAGAGTGCATATTGTGTCTGCAGCTCTTTGCTCAGAACAGGTGGAGATCCTTCTTAAAAGAAGATAATTTGAGAGGACAATTTATTTAAGGAAGGACAAAGGTTTGGTAAAGAATGTGAAAATTTGCAGTTGAGGTCTGGTCTTTGTATTGAAACAAAAGTAAGGAAACCATGAACAGAGTTATAGATATAAATACACAGAGATAGATAGATAGATAGATAGATCGATAGATAGATAGATAGATAGATAGATAGATAGATAGATAGATAGATTTCTCTTAATTCCTCAGAAATAACAACTCAACAAAAATACAGCAGATATCATAAGCAATACTTTAAAAGCCTGAGTAGGGAATCCATGAACAAAATCATGGAAAGGTGCCACAATCTGGAAAGAAGAGAGATGTACCTACTATGAAATGCTGAGGGACAACTGGTAGACACCTCCTTTCAAATGCTAAACAGTCTTTTGTGTGAAAGGGTGTTCATATTTATATTTGTTATTGCCAGAAAGAAGGGCTTGGATGTCAACAATGGGGACTGTTTGTAATATTTTAGAACAAGTGATGCCGATAAGAAATTTATATAAAATGTTAACAAGTCTGACAAGGAAAAAAATTGTGGAGCTGAACTAAATCCAAAAAACATATTATGGTATTCACATAAAAAAACAAAAAAAAAAAAAAAAAAAAAAAAAAAAAAAAAAAAAAAAAAAAAAACCACCAAAAAAAAAACAGCAAATGTGTCTTTCAAAGTGTATAAACCAGCTAAAAAAATATTTTTTAAATTTTAAAATATAAACAAACCAGTTATGTTGTTATTCTTACTCTGCCAGTTTTCATATTTCTTCATTAAATTGTAACAGTATCCCTGCAAGAAGCATAATTAAACATCCTGCTTTTGTTTTGGTTTAGTTTTTTTTCCAAGAATCTAATAAAATTCTAAAGCTTGCAGAACTCAATAGCATGAAATATGGCTCACATGGGAAGCTCACAGAGTGTTTCCTACATACATTCAACCTGAGTTTCAGGAGTAAGGTAGGCCATGTATCTCAGCGGCCTATCTTAACATGAGCTTATCTCATTTCAAACGTGGAGCTTGTCTAAGTCGTCTCAGATGTCTCACTCTATATGTCTCACAGAACAAGATTATGCAACATTATTTTCCTATTACAAAATACTTAAAATTAGACCTGGTGCTTGCATGCATAGCTTTTGCTTTCTCAACCATGAGTATTCTCATTCTCACTTCTCCAGTTCTCCATCTCACCCAGAACAGTGAGCAAGCAGCTCCATGGGGCTTAGTTTCCAGTTAGTGTTAAACCAAGACAATCTTAAAAATTACCTGTATACTTCTGTTTTGATAATGTCATTCATACTTGACGCTGTTCAAGATTACAACGACACAGACTCTGAACTTTTCAGAAGGCTGAAATGACTCCAAATCTATCTTTATTACCTGAGAATTTCTTCCCTTTATACTATTTTACAAAGAACCACTCAAGGGGTGGAAGAAAGACAAACTTCTTCAACTACATTGGTCAAGTCAGAGGGACATCAAGAAGAAGTCCCTCCTAGGGAAAGGAATGTAAACATAGGTTACAATTAGGAAAACATGTCTCTTGTCGACAGAACAGTGTCTGGGAAAAAGTTTCAGAGAAACCAAAACATCACAGCATGAACCATGACTACACATACTATTTAACCCTTTAACACACTTATTAAGGCCATCTGTATCAAAAGGAGACTTTTGAGGATAGAAAATTAACCTGCTTGTTTACCAAAGCTCACAGGCTCAGGTTTTTCTGAAATTCCAGTTCCTTCAAAATTGTCATTCCATGAGTAGAGTCATCACACTTATGTTTCCTGGAATTTTTCTTTATTTATTTTCTTATTTCATGCCCCAAAGTTATCTCTAGTATTACAATGGGGCAAATGTGAAATTATTGTATCTTAAGATATCTGTGAAATAGAACAAGTTGTTTGTCCCATCTCATTGTATAAATACAGCCAATGAATGTTTTAGGGCACAGGTTAGTTGAAGGCAGAATATGAATTCTGTATGAAAGCACCTCATCAGTTTTTGTGAGGCTCAAAAAATACAGAAATTTCTGCACAAGACAATAAAAATATATATTCTCTAAGGAGAAATGTTACAGTATAAGAGCCGTCATTTCTATTGTGGGAAAATTGAGTAGCTGATTAATAATTTATTATATGGCCAATCAGAACTTTAAGTTTGTTTACATAGTCATCCTGTGGGGTCTTAAAACTACATATTTGCATTATCTCTTTACTTCTGCTTGTTTCAGTGAGACATTTTGGGAGCCAGTGACAACAGCCCTTTCTCAATCCCTTTCCCTACCTCTTTCTCTCTTTTGCCATCTGCCAACACCTCATATTCTCAATTGTGCTAGGCTCTTGTGACCCTCCTCAAGACAACTTTGTAAAGAAACAAATTACTTACAGTTCTGTGCTTTTCTCAGGTATGTAATGTGACAGTTGTGATGCTAAAGCCTCAAAAGTGAAAACAGCCTGCAGGTCTTTGCACTATTGTAAAATGACAGAAACAATATAACTAAGTTAAAGAGTCAAAAACATTACCCACGGCATGTGTAACAAAGCTTCAAAAACCTTAGTAGTATCACATTTGATGATAGTTCTATACAGAGGATTTATAAAAGATATACTTTCACATTTGAGGATTAAAAATAGTTTCAAAACTGAAATATAATAAATGTTAACTTGTTTAAAAGATTATTTAGAGATGTAACTTTACATGCTTGAACATACAGGCCTCCCTTTATATTTTTCCCCATGTAGAAAAAAAAAAAGAATTTACTTTATGTCTAATTTAAGAAGAGCAATAGAGTGTTATGATTTATATAGCACAACAATGAGAAACTCAAATAAAGTGAATAACTCAAGAATATTTTAACAACTATATACTCACAGTATTTTTGCAGAAAATAGAAACACAAATAGAAAATAGATTTGAGGTATTCAGTCTCAGCTTTAACAGAAAACATGCAATTCCAAATCAATTTTCCCAGGGCCATCGTAATTCCCTAAATATTCAGACTCACAAAACTTTTGAGGGCTCCTTGGTGTTTGAAGGAAGACATGACCTTTTACATCAAATAAAAGATTAAAACCAGAAACCTTCAGATCTCAGGATTGGTAATCAGTGCAATACGAGTGGGAGCACTCTGGCTGGAGGAGTGATCGATCACTCATCATTGTGGAAGTGGGTTTCTTCCAGCTGGGGCTGCCCATTGTCTCAGGCAGCAGCAGTGAACATGCAACTGCTGTAGCAGCCAAGTGCTGTGGCCAACAAGCAGCAAACCACTGCTGGAAAATATGTTCAGTGTTCGGTGTGTATGCCCACTAAGACTACACGTGATCAAAAGCTGCTTATATACCACTGCTTAAACTCTATGTTCCCTCTGCAGTGTAAACCTAAGTCAGCTCAGACTTCTGCTTTAGCCATCTTTCAGAAATGGTGACTGTATAATACTACTGAAAAAGGCAGCAGTTTAAAAAATATGGAATCTCTTTCCAGATAAAAGAAATTTCAGTGCAATAAATATGAAAATATATAATTTGCAATCTGATATTTTACATTTTGTCCAGCCAAACAGGAAATAAGATGTGGCTAGATTCACTCCCTTTTCTTCATCCTAGGAAATGGGTAGTCCCAGACGTTGTGTATCTCCAATGTAATGTGACCCAAGTCTAAATAAGCAAAGGTTTCCTGAGGAATGCTGAATTCCAGAAATTAGTAAACTTGATTACTGGAGAAATTTAGAATATACATGGACTTGAGAATCCACAAAAATCACATCATTAAATAATATACACATCAAATTCAGACATAGAAAATTATGTATCAAATAGTAATTCATTTTTTGCAAGGTATGTCACATTGACTGTGCTCTAGTTAGGAGAATAAATATGCCTGAGTTCATTCTCCAGTGCTGAGGCCAGCTGCCACTGAACAGCCTGGATACCTAATACTAAACTTACCTATCCTCTGAAACGAGTTCACATACTAATTTCTGGTTGGGAATGATTCCTGGAAATGATAACTGTAGCTTGCAGACTGCACCCACAAATGACCTGAGTGACAGACCAGAGGCACACAAGCTATTGTTCTAACAGTTTGGTGATACAGGATGCTCCCAGTCACTATTTAATTTACAGCTACAGATGCAGCCTACAGATCTTCTATTTCCAGCATTTACTGTATAAATACCACCAAAAGTATGATAATACAAGAACTAATTCAAATAAAAACTTTGCAAATAGGTGGGTTACTTTTGGTTATTTTGCATAAGTATGTACAAAGCTTGGTATAAATCTTAAAGCGAATGAGAAGTGCAACATCAGCTTACCAATAAAACCTACCACACGGGACTTAAAGAGCACTATGTGAAAGTGAAAAGAATTAGGTATCTGGTTCCTAGAGTAACCTTTAAAAATTCTGGTATAGGTGTCTTAAGGAAATGTTGTACATTTCAAATATGCACCTCAATTAATGCTATTTTACCCAGATTGTCTGTATATGGACTTTTGCTTGAATTTCGAGATGACAGTCACCACATTATTAAGTCAAATATCCTGTCCTAAGCAGAGACTGTTCTCAAACTTTCAGACTATAAAATAACACAAAAAAACAATTGCTGACAGATACAACTCTTAGATGAGTCATGATTGGCATTTAGCCAGACACGTAAGATGCAACTGTGCAAAGAATTTCTTGGCACTATCAGGGAAAAAAAAAAAAAAAAAAAAAAAAAAAGAGAGAGAGAGAAGCCCAATGAAATCCAACCAAACAAAACAAGGAAACAAACACAGAAAACCCAAACCACTAAACTTCCATAGGGAACGGAATTTAAAAAATATCTTCTGCTTAATTTTGACATAAAAACTTCAAAAAGAGGTGCTGTTTCAATAGCAAAACAAAACAAAAATAAAGAAAATTTGCTAAATGTTTCAGGTATCTGTAGTTGTATATATCTGTATTTGTAGGAAAAAATATTTTGAACAATAATTCTTGCTCAGCACTTACTTTACTAATATTATTTAACACTGCTATTCTTAGGAGCTATCAAATTGCTTCAATTTTCTTAAACTTACATTCCACAACTGTTTAATCTAAGGCAGAGGTGCTTCCCATCCCGTCTTCATTATGCCAGTACTAAGACCTATGCAGCTAGATGGTTCAAAACTAGTTAATTTGCCCTAATTTTCCTCTGGGTGAGATTCTGGATCTACTTTATTGTATTCCCAAATATCTATTACAGCTAACATGAGTGGGCTGGAATACCCAGCTAGAAACATGGTGAGAGAAGGAATAGAAGACCACAGTGGAAATAGAGATAACCTCCTTACGGCAGTAGCCTATTCAGTTGCTTCATGGCACTTGCCTTAGTTTAAGTAAATTTCAAGTTTATCAGCATGTTTTCTATGCTATTAAATCCTTCATCAGAGAAAATTGTTCAGCTTCTCATCAAAAATTTTCTCCCTGGGAAGGAGTAATTATAAAATCATAGCATCATGTGTTTGTTGCTTTACTCTTAAGAATAACCTTATGCATAATGTAACTTGAACTTATTTAAAACAATAGAATAACTTATTTGTAAACAAATAGTTATATGAGAACCTTCAATAGCAAATATTTATGACCAAACCAAGAATTTTCCTTATGCCCAGATCTTAAATTAATATTCAATAAAGTCTTCTTAGTGGTGTTTTCTCTGGACTGAAAATGTTCTGGAAACAAGAGTTATACAAAACTTATGGGGAGAGGATGTCAAGTGAGGTTCAGGTAGACAATATTCCCTTTTCTACTAAGTCAGTCTTTTCATCATAGAAATTGATCAGGTAATTCAATATTACTGTGCAACTAGAACTTCAGAGAGACACCTGAGCTTCTGAACAAGGAATAAATATATGAATACACATTATCAGGGTTCGTCAACATAATGAGCAATTGAGCAAGATAGGAAAAAAGTATACTAAAATCCTTCTTTTTTCATAACATCTTGGTTTCTGGAATGTTTCCTTTCATTAGTTATTACACTTGCAACTCTGCAAGTTCATTTCTCTCACTCCAAGTTTCCTTTTTTTAATACAAGTCAAATATTTCAGACCTGTGGGAATGTACATAAGGGAGAAAGCCTTTACTTTCTACTTTATTAAAACACCATTAAAACCTTAGTGTCTCACTGGAAAACTCAGATGTTCCCACACTGTTCAGCAGGGATTGAAAGGTGAACCTGAAAGACAGACACATAGCAGGTAGAGTCTCGTGATGAGCAGAAACTGATCCAAGCATATTAAAATCATAATCTTTTGAAAAATTGACTCCTATGAGCTCTCCTCTCTCCCTAGCTTTATTTAAAGGAATATGTTGATAAGTTTCAGACTTATGCTTGCAGAATTTTTTCCAGTGATTGCAGGTCTTCAGGTGGCCCAGATCTTGGCTCTGAAGAGACATCCTGGCTTCTTTGCAGGGTGGATAAAGAGATTACCCTGACCCCAGGATAGTAGAGCCGATGGGTGTGTTGAGGAGAACTGGGAAGATAACAAAACCCAGCATCTTTTTTGGAAAGTAAATAGATTATTGAACAATACTGGGAACCGATGTAAAGAGACTTGGGGTATTTATAAGAACAATAAAGAAGAAAGGAAAACGTAGAGGGAAAGGCCTCAAGAACTGGTAGGGGAAATTTGGCCTAGGTCCAAATGAGTGTTAAACACCAAGCAGAAGAAAGTAAACATAACAGAGTCAGACTAGGAGACAGTTGAAGGCTGAGAGAAAGGCTGACAGAGAAAAGGAGGCACCATTAGGTGGAAACAGGATTTTCTGCTTACAGGGACTAGAAAGATCAGCCTAAGAGGAAAACAGTCATTGCAAAATGAGAACGGAATAGTGATGGAGAAAGTAACATGGCAAGGAGATAGGCAGGAAGAAAGCCCCAGGTATAATAAAAATGAGGGTTCAGCTTGCAGTGAATGCTATCAGCAAGTTTCATAACATCTGGCAAAAGCGATTACATCCACTCATGGATGTTATTTTCTTCCATGCAAGGTGCTGTCAGTTAGAGCTGGCAGTCTCTCCATGGTCCAGGCTGCTTGTCTCAAAATGCCTTGTTAACATATACAGTAGTGCATTAGAAACATTGGTGATTTCATTTTTTGTGCACAACTCACTCTAATGTCATTTTTTGCACACATCTCAGTGTGGATAACCACCTGCTCTTGTTCCCAAGACGGACACTTCTCATTAAATGGGCAGCTTTTATATAGTTTATTCTCTTTTCAGTGTCATTCCTAAGTCTTATTTATCATGCACTGTTTAAGTCCACTTTGAAGAAAGACCTACTGAATTGTTGATTTCCCTGGGGCTTTTCACTGCCCCTTCATTAAAACATTTGAAGACTTTGCCAGTTGATGTGATCTTTACTACACCTTCTAAGTGAGGAAGCACTCTAATCTGAGTTTGAAGATAGCACTCTAAGAGTTTCTAATAATTCTGTATACCCATTTTGAAGGAGATTGCTGTATACAGGTCATACATTCCAAACCCAGATTGAATAGATTCTTATGTTGCAACTCTTAGCATTCAACCACTGGCAATTAAGATTTTAGAACCTCAAACTGATCATCCTAAAATGAAGGACACCATCCAAAATGTTAAGGCGGGTTTACTAGCATTGTAGACACTGATGGAGACACTGGAGGGATGATGCAAGTTTGTTTGCTTTTGTGACTTTCTGTTTTGTGGGTTATGAAATCATCTGTTACCTTCATAAATATCCCCTCATCTACACAGGAACACAGTCTGAAACCCAGAAAGTGATTGGCTAATCGCTTTCACCATGGATTTTTGTTCATAAATGTATTCAATACACTATTTCTAATTCTCGGATTTTTTCAAAGGAAACCAAGGTGGTTGAGGATTGCCATTTAAGAAATTTTAGAATAAGATTAATATTAGGTATCCTATGCAGATATTTCAAAACCTAGATAAATAACCAAACAAAACAAATGCATATGCTCTAACCTAGTTAATTCTGTGATTCTGTTCCATACAGAGTCAGTCAAGTCCTGAACCTCTCTCTTCTATGAGAGAAAAAGAGGAAATAAACAACAAAAAGAAGAGGGGCAAAGTATTGTCAGATAAAGAAATCATTCCTCTCCCCACAACAGTAATTGCATAACAGTAGGAAGATGAAGCTCAAAATATAAAGCTTCCCTTCATGACTGGACAGGTCTTTAAGGCATTTTTATTCAATGCAAATGCGGATATAGATGAAGATATAAATGATTTCAGAAAACCTCTTGTTCCATCTATAGGGTCATCAGGTGTGTGCAGCTTTATGTTGAAGAAAAAGAAATTTTTATTGCCTCTTTTTGCAATCTATCTGATAAATTAAAATAATAGATCTGTCCATTATGGGAAGAATGGTTCCATCTTTCTTTACAGACAGTATCAAAGTATCAAAACTACTATTTTTTTTCCCAAGGATTTGAACACACAGAATTTTTCTCTGATTTTAGTTCAGTAGAATAGCTTTATTGCCTCTAAGAGTTTCTTTCCAAGTTTCTGAGTAGCAAGCTACATCTATATGACTATTGTATTCCAGCCTATGAAGTAGCCTAATAAAGTTCTGGAAACTAATTCTAATTATTTAACTTATAATTTACTTAACTTATAGTGAATTCTAATTAGTTTAAAGCTTTCATTTCAGATGACTATGTTGAAAAAACTCTTTGAGTGTTTTTTCCAGTATATCAAGCACACCTAATTTTCATTTTGTCCTCTGATTGAAATTAATGAGATACTTGCTGTACATCAAAATAACAATAAATTAATATTCACTCTTTTTTAAATTAAATATATTCAAACTATCCCTTCCATCCTGATATTGGTTTACAATTAGCATGCTTAACTTCAAAGGGCTCCAAATCAAACTGTGTAAATGAATAATAAAAAATTAATATATTTTCCTACAAACCTTTCTACCAAGGACTATTTTTAAAAACCTACTTCAGCTTGTCTGCTGATTATACAAAATTTTGTTGGATACATGCTGATTTTGTAGCCTAGTGTAAAATGGGGTCATATTGTCTAACCCAAACCAAGATTCAAATTAAACTCCATTTTTTTGAACCTTCTTCCAAAGCCAGACATATAAAGGTCTAAGCAAAGGCAAAATTTTGGAAACAGTTGTGAATATATTCATATGTCTTCTCTGTAAGGTAAGAAGTTAGTTATCTTCCTGCAATTAAACCCTACAACTACAATAGTCCTAAAAAGTTTGTGAACTGGATTTTTAGCACTGTATAATTGGTCATATTGCCTGTTATTTTTACAGACAAAAATGAAATCAATATTAGGATCTAAAACAGCAAAACAGGTCTTACTACTGCTCTTATGACATTTGTTAGAAGAAATGTGGCATTGACTATTGTAAGATCTTGTAAAGAAACACAGCTTTATATTTCTTGATTTTGGGGTGGTTGTGTGGTTTTGGCTTTTGTTTGGTTTTCTGGGTTTGGATTTGGTTGTTGTTGTTGTTGTGGTTGGTTGGTTGGTTGGTTGGTTGGTTGGTTGGTTGGTTTGTCAGGTTGGGTTTTTTTCCCTCCCAGAAAAGCAAGCTTTCTTCAAAATCCAAGAAATAACAACTGCACAGTGACCTACAGAAATAGATTTCCTGTAACACCTAATCTCCATGTTGAGCAGGTTTTAGGCTGTGGTATAACTTGTACAGCTCAGGGCTTGCCTTTCTAGATGAGGAGAGCAAATTGAAACTTGGAAAATGTCTCAGGTGAGAAACATGCCAAAGAAGGGGTCTCCAAGCCTGTGGTACTCACACAAAACCATTTACTCACCACATTAAAACCATTAAAAACTTTCCAGGCCTTAGGCTGATACAAGCAGTTTAGGTAATATCCTCCATTCCTCATCTCTTCAGTCTTGTAAAATGAGAAGTTGTCTGACCAGCTTTTTTTGCTATTCATGGTTGCTCACCAAAAGAATTATGCAACAGATGGAGTTACGTTTGTCTTCAAATAAAAGAAAAAGACACTCAGTTCAGCACTAGAAGAGGTGTTAGAGGACACCAAGCATTGAGAATGAAGCATTTATTTCAAAGAACTGCAGCTGCTCACGAGTTTGGTTTTTTGTTTTTGGTTTTTTTTGGGTTTTTTTGTTTTGTTTTGTTTTAGTTTGGTTTGTTTGTTTGTTTTAAATATTGAAGTATTGTAAATACAATCCCATGTTCATTTTTTAATTATTAAAAATCCATTAAATGAATAAGAAATTATGTGAACTAGTAACTGAACAAATTCTATGAGATACTCTTAAGTAGCTTTGAAAATGGAGGAAATTTGTACTGCAAGGAGGTTTTTTGAAAAACCAAAATATTTTTAAGACTAATAAATTAATAAAACACCATAACCCAAAGTACAGATTTTGCTGCAGAAAAGACTTACTGCAGGATTTTATTCAGATTTTAGTTTTCCCATGTCAAAAATATGTCATGACCTCACTTGGGAGCAGGGGAAGAGTGTGACAAGTTCTCTCCCTGAGAAGAAAGAAGCAGAGAGACATGTGATGAACTGGCCACAGCCCCAATTCCATGTCCTGTGAGCCTCTGATGAGAGGAGATAAAGAAATCAATCCCCATGAAAGAGGGAGCAACAGAGGCAAGGTGTTTGAAGATTTACTTATTGTTTCTCATTACCCTACCCTGATTTGACTGATAATAAATTAAACTAATCTCTCCAAGTCAACTCTAGTTTGCCCATGATGGTAATCAGTGAATGATCCCTACCTGCCCTTATCTCACCCCATGAATGTTGTGTTTTGTTATCCTTTCTTTCCCTTGCCTTTGGCAGGCATGTGATATCCAGCCAGGGTGAATATGATGCCACTTTTTATTCTTCTAGGCCTTTATTCACACCCTCTGCCCACTCCCCCATAACTAGTCCCATCTACAAAAGATTACACTAACTTATTTTCCTGAAGATAATCTGGTTTATGAATTAACACTGTCTTTGAATTTACACTGTGCATCTAGAAAAGCTATAGATACACTGACCAAGGCATAGATGGAGACAAGGAGAGGAAAATCAGTCCTGGTAAATCAACAGCGTTTTTTCAGGGACTCAAAAAAGTAATTTGGAAGCAACAAGGTTTGACCCATACAGATAAATCAGAAAAGACTCATAATTTTTCAAATTTCACGCTACAAAACATCTGTTTTGACGTGAGCATGGATATCTGCTGTATGCTGGAGATATCACCACAGGAACAGCTATCACTACCTGACACCCAGAAAGAGGTAAGACACTGGTTTAGTGGGCTTATTGGCATCTTCACCTGCATTTAAGAAAGCTTTGAGGAGATGTGCTTTAGGACAATCAGAAGCTTCCACTTGGACAAAGACAGATTAAGAGATTTAGAGAAAATGTCAGAGGGTTAACTAATATCCCAAAGAAAGAGGTATATGAAGAGAGAGATTTTAATGAACAAGTAAAAATAGAAAAACTAAGATGAGAAAAAAAGGTACTAGAAAGACTTCTTGCCATTTATCTTTCTACTAACATATAATGTGTTTTGTCATGAAGGATTCATTAGTCAGAGCACTATGCTTTTGCTGGTGCAGGAAAATGTATACCCTTCAGCACATGGTTACTCCCCAAAAGTCTTTGCTAAAGGAAAAAAAAATTATTTCCATTTTTCCAGATGAGTTTGATAGTGACTTAATGATTTTAATTGACCTCCGGTGTTTCTTTTCATGTGCCAGCTCTGCACCTCATTTGACCTCAGGCTTGCAAAAACTAATTAAATATGAGCACAGAGACAACTTTAAAATTCCAGAGCCAATATAGATAACAAAAGAAGACTTCCTCTACTTTTTTCTCCTGTTTTTTAAAGAAAGGAGTTCTGTATTCTGAGCAAAAATCACAGACTCTCCTAGTTAATATGATCATGTGAGATCAATTACTACCAGGCATAATGATTCTTTATTCCAGATGTGAGAATGAGATAGATGCCTATCTCTGTAGAAAATGAACACTGGCATTCACCTGAAAGATTTATGCTTGCATCATTTTCATATACACATATTTGGAGGCGCTACTGTCCACTATGTTTCTCCTGAAGAGGAGAAATCAGGTTTAGCTCAAGTAGGATTTTGACTGTCCCATGAGCATCAGTCCTACAATATGCAGGAAAGTTAAGATTTTCAGTAGCAGGAGGCTTAAGGTAATTTAAGTCAATCAAGAAATTAAGAACTAAGAGGAAAATTAGATGATTTTCATCACCTGTACAGTGCAGGGTTTACAAACAGGCATTCTGTACTTTTATTCTACTATACTGTGTACGGCAGTTTTGCAGGATATTGGGTTTTTATGGAGGTACCATTTTCACATGTTGGAAACTGGTAATCAGCAAAAGGACAGGCTGAAGAAGCCATAAGATTAATGTGTTACAAAACAAGATTTACACAGTTCCATCAACTTCCATAGGAACTCTCGTCCACTGAGATGTTTCTTGCATTTTTCTATACAATATTATTTCTGAACCAAATAACCTCATCCCAACGTACTGCATCATAAAAGACTCCCTGGCATGATGTGAAGAATGCAAAGAGCTGTAATGAATACTACCAACTCCATGGAGACAATGTGTGTTCAATCTCAAAATATTGAGCAGAAAATTATAAATACTTTAACAAAGAAGCCCACTGGAAAACCAAACCAACAAACACTAAACAAACAAACAAACAAACAAAACCACAAACAAACAAAAACTCAAAAAGCAGCACCCAACCAACAACAACAAAAAAAGCCACACAGATACACAGAAAGTCTGTATAACAGCCACTTTCACTGCCTCATTTTCTGCTTGCAGCTTCTAGATGCACAAATAATTTTCATGTCTCTGGTCTAGTGTTGCAGGCTTTGCACTTTTCAGAATATAGGTGAAAGCATCACTTGCTGTAATTCTCCCTATCAGAGAACAGATATTGTCCTACTAGCTATAAATATTTCTGCATGTTGTACAACTGACTGTCCATACATGATGTCTACACGTAGGTTTCTAAGGCACTAGAAAAACCTGAGAGTTAGTGCTGAATAATTTGTTTGCGATTGAACAGCACAGGCCGCTTTCACAGAATTGTCTCACTTACAATAGAGATATGTGGGACAATGTTGTCTTTTGGATTGCATCCAGTTCCCTTGAGTGAATCAACTAAAGATAGACTAACCTACTCGAAAACTATTTACTACAAATGCAGCAGTTTTGGAGCATCAGCATAGTAATGTTGTCAATCCTAAACAGGCTTTTATTGTGCAGGTATTCCATTGCCTGCATATAGTTCTCTGCTTAGAAGGCTGCAATAGCTTCCTTGGAGCCAGCAGGTGGAGAAATGTTTCCATTTAAGAAAATATCTATGGGGAAAGGCAAGTTCAGCAGCTATGGATGGAAAGCAGCTGTACTTTCCGAATCTATTCCGTCCTGATCATGAAATCTATCCCAGTCAGTTTCCTAGGTAACCCTATGAAACTGAGAATGCTAGTAGAGACTGGAGGAAGTAAAAAAACAGACATAATTTTAAGTTAACCTTCCATAAAATAAGTTAGGAAATGTCAGCTTTGATAGGATTCAGAAATTTAGTTTGTGGTTTTTTTTTCCCCATGCACACAATGGATTGTAGATGACATTGCCATTTTCACACAATGGCTTGGAATGATTTTATAAGATACTAGAGTATTTCACTTATTTTTTTTTAATACTCATACATTGGCCTCTCCTGGTTTTTATAGTTGAAACTTAGTATTTTTATTTTTCAGTTATACTGAATATAAGCATGAACACTCATAGTAAAGAATATGAACATCATACTGTCACTTCCATGCATTTTAATGAGGAATTCTTCTCAGATGACAATCAGTAGATGGCACATATTAACATAGGAATAGAACAATAGATAAATAGATAATAGAATATTATTCTTATCTGTTCTTCTAGGAAAGGAACAAAGCAGATTGTACTGGAATAAAACTGCACTTAAAGTGCATATGGAATTAATATATAGCAAAACCAGTCACCTCCCTTCTCAAAATGAAATTTCTTGCCCTCTATATTCACACCATCCACTCAGTATTTATATTGAAAGCATGGAGACACAGACTGTAAAATGTTCTGGATGAAGAGAATGTATAAATCAAGGAAAAAAACAGAACAGCATGTTATCATTATTTTCAAATTCATATGCATCCACTCTAAGTTTTTGTCATTTACAAAGCCTGCATGGGTCTGAAATATAGAAAGGAAAAAAAGATTGAGATCTGTGAATTTCACCACAGCACTGCTTGCAAAACTCAACTGCATCAACACAGTGGACCAATATGTTGATAAATTTGGTCATTATACTTTAGATGCCAACTTTTCATAGAATTTTAAGGGTATCAGGATTAACTATAATTACAATTTAAGCAGCCACTTAGCCTACTTTCTATTGTTTCTTTTCCATCTTTTTTTCAAAACTCCTTGTTGATAAGCACAAGTACCAATGTGTAGCTATAGCTGCACATTCTGCTGTACAGCTTTCAGCTGGAGACCTGCACTAAAATTTAAGGCAGAAACCTGATTTTACTCAACTTGGTCTTTATGTACTGATAAGTTTAACTGAATCTACAAACTAAGCATCTGATATAATCACTCAGTGATATAATTCCTAAAGGCAGTTCCTACAAGATTTGTAGTTTTAGGTAAGTGTTTATGCACAATTAAGAGATGTTCATGATCAATGCTCAGTCAAGGTGTGTCTTTCAGTACCCAGTACCAAAAATACTTACAGACATTTTCAATGAAGTAGCCTTTGAAAAAGTAGGCAGATTTCTAGAGAGTGCAGGGGAGCTTTTCAGCTGGTGCTACCTTTTCAGCCTCACACTCACATAAGTTGATTTCCATTTCACACCTGATTTAAAATCAGAGTTCTCATTAATATGGGTATTTTCTGCATTTTAGTTGTGAGGAGTAAAATGTACCTAACATACAGCCTTTCCTTGCTAAGCTCCAGATCAGGTAGCATTAATCAGATGTAAAACTGTCAATGATTTTTCACCATTTTTAGGGGTTTCTGTCATTCCCACAGCTTCACAGACCTGTAACCTCTCCAGTGTGCTCTGTGTCAGTGTCTGCAGCAAATGGTGCTGAATGAAGGCTGCATTTGGGACACCTGCAATCCTCAACAACCTAGGGAACCAACCATATCACAATTTATAAGTCCAGCTGAAACTGAAGCATTTTGTCTGGGCAAGGGAAGTCACAAATAAGCTTACTTAATCTGTGCCTTGGACAGGCTTGCCAAGCTGTATGTAATCTAGAAACCCAAGCTAGCCTGCAACTACACCGGAATACGTGTGTCCTGTCATGGTCATGGGCTACACAGCTTACATTTGCTATCAGTCAGGTCTGGAGGTTTATTCAGATGTGCTCCCTTACAGACATGCCTCAGAATGATCAATTAAAGACATTTATTGCATAATTGATAGGTCCCTTCTAGGTAAAATTTTCTAAACAATATTGGGTTTTAAATGGTTGAGACATTTTAGATATTTTTTCTAAATATAGAAAAAGCAAACCTCAGCTGCTCTCTAGTTACCATAGCAACTGTAAGGTATTATGGCACTTATCTGAGTGCATACATATAGAATTTTCCATATATAAAATTAATATCTGAATCAACTTTTTTATACGCTGAGAATATTTTTTTTCTATTTTGCCTATTTTACAGGTGACCCCTCAGTGGAGATGAAGGAGCACAAACATGTTCAAATACTATTAGAATCATAGAATTATTTAGGTTGAAAAGATCTTCAAGACTGAATCCAACCATTAAGCCAGCACTGCCAAGTCCACCACTAAACCATGTCCCCAGGTGCCACATCAATATATCTTCTAAGTATCTCCAGGGATGGTGATACAACCACTTCCCTGACCTGCTTGTTCCAATGCTTTTCATGAATAAATCTTTCCTAATATCCATTCTAAACTTCTTCTGGCACAGCTTGAGACCATTCCCTCCTCTCCAATCACTTGCAACTTGGGAGAAAACACCACCCTCCACATGGCTAGTTAGGGGCAGAGGGCAGTAAATTTCCCTCTAAGCCTCCTTTTCCCCAGGCTAAACAGCCCCAGTTCCCTCAGCTGCTCCTCATAAGCTTTGTGCTCCAAACCCTCCACTGCTGCTTTTCTCTGGACATGCAGCTTAGTCTTTATTGCAATGAGGGACCCAGAACTGAACACAGGATTGAAAGCATGGCTTCATTGAGTACAGAGGGACAATCCCTTCCCTAGTCTTAGAGTGGTAAGTGTAGATGTAGCAATTTGGGGTTCATGGCCAGTCTGTGTAATACAGCTAACTGTTGAATTAGTAACTGGAAAAGAATAAGTTGCATACAGAGTCCAAAAACAAATAGATATGAACAAACCAATAGGATATAAATTAACAGTGAAGTTAAGCACCATACCAAGCCACATAAAACAAACTTGTTCTGTAAGCCCAATTCTCAGTAACCCAGTTTTTCAGACACAACTTAACTATGCATTATTTTGCCCTGCATTAAGTTTTCAGTAACATATCACTTGAGCTGCCATGATAAAGAGAGCAGAAGCATGTTCAATTTGTATGAAAGCAACCTCAAGTTATGTTTAAGCCAAACTACAAAACTAATTACTGAGACTATTTTTGACATTCATACTGTGTCACGGTGTGCAAATTAGTGTAGTTTTAATTTATCATAGAATCATGGAATGGTTTGGGTTAGAAGGGACTTTATAATATATCTATATATATATTATATATCTATATAATATATATAATATATCTGTCATAGATCTAATGCATTCCATTAGACCACGTAGTTCAGAACTCCATCCAACCTGGCCTTGAACACTTCTGTGATTGGATATCCACAACTTCTGTTGTGCCAGTGCCTCAAACCAAACTTCCAGTGCCTCAAACCATAACAGTCAAGAACTTCTTCGTTATAAACAATCTTAATCTTTCATGTTTAAAACCATACCTCTTGTCCTATCACTAAATATTATGTTGGTTTTGGTGTTTGTTTTGTTTGGTTTTTATTTTAAATTCACTAAAATAATTCTTGGGAGGGGAAAGAAAACAAAAAACAGGGAGGGGTTTTGAATTGTTTCTTCAATTTTCTTTTATGAAACTCCTACTGTGATTAACCCAGTCCTATGTCAAATCAAGCATTTATCAGCTCTAAATTTCAATAACGCAACTTAAGGCAACCTAACACAGAATTATATATCAGTTTTGTATCATATTTGTTCTCTTCTGGGCATTCACTCCGAAAGAAAAACAAATCACAATATTTCTCATTGGCTAAACTAACATAAAGGCTTAGATGTTCATTTCAACACTTTAAGCTACAATAAGGAACATCACTGTGCTTGAACACATGGTGTGTCTTCAGAAGAAAGGTATCACATGCAACTCAAAATGACTGCTGAGAAGACTCCCACACTCAGAGTTAACGATTCCCATACTAGCAGCAACAGGAGCAATTCCAGCTAGCTCTGGGCCAGGCACTATAGCAGGAGGGTTTCTATTGCTCATAAAATATGCACTGTTTTGAAGTAACCTTGGTGCTAATAGTTGTCATTCTAGGAGCTACTTCTTAGAGGTTGTTAAGTGTTTGCAAGAGGATACATCAGCATTGTGTTTCATAAAGGTGCAGACTCCCTTTGCCCATACTTAACTAAATGCCAATCAGCTTGGACTGAACCAAAAGCTGAATAATCAGAATATATTAACTTGGGCTCTCTGCCATGCTAACACAGTCACTCTAGGAGCTTATGGTACAGGCAGAGTGAACCCGCATCTCCCTCCACCAGATATACTCACTGCAGGAAGGAATAAGCACCTTAGGGAGTCAAGAACTCTTTAGTAATTTGGGTTTTAACCTCTAAATATAAGGCTCATATTAGTGCATTATTAGGATAAGCAAATGTGTCATGGGTTCACATTAAAAGCTTATGTGCAAACTAGAGCAATGCTCAACTACTCTTAGCCCCTTAAAAAATCAGTTCTACTTTACTTCTAGCACTGGAACAGGCTTTCCAGGGAAGTGGTCACAGCACCAAGCCTGACAAAGTTCAAGACGTATTTGGACAGTGCTCTCAAGCATCTGGGGGTGCCCTGTGCAGGTCCAGAGTTGGACTTGATGATCCTGATTGATTCCTTCCAACTCAGCACTTTCTGTGATTTTATGATATTTTCTATTTCCATAACAATTTAAATAACCAAGATGAGAGAAAGTCAATGCTCTGACTGTAGTGTTGGAGGCAGAACCTACACTTACATATTATTAATAATATAATATTATCTCTGTTGACAACACAACACATTTTTATTAGTCAACATTTGCATTCTTCCAAGAAACATTATTCAGCTATCTACTGTCAATGGAAAAAGTCCTGGCAGAGAAAAATCCATTTATAAATACATGGAATCCAGAATACTCATCACTAATCCTAGATAAACAATGCAATAATGAAAATATCTGGTGATATGTAGCAATTACATAATATAGATTACTCTACTTATATTATTTTGAAGTTCCAAATGTGATTGTAAAATCAGATTAAGATACTAAAACTCCCAATACTGCATACAAGTTTGCAAGTACCATTACTGATGCATTACCTTAGCAATTCTTAATTTTAACAAAATTAAAATTAAAATTTAATGTTGATCATGGAAATACCTAGACATAACATTCTGAAGTGCAGGTTCTTGTGTAAAAGAAGGATGTACAATGAAACTATTTTCCTAAAATCCTTTTGAAGTCTTAAACACTACTTATTGTAATATATTATTACTTCAATTTAAAGCATAGCTTCCTTAAAATTCTTCCCCAGTTAGTACTTGATAAAAGTTTAATTTTCACTTCCTCAGGAGGAGAAATTAAAGATCTACATAATTTCTGTTTATGTAAGACTATATACTATAAACACAAAGAAATTTAAACTACGGTTTACAAGTAAAAGATTTAAAATGTGAATAGATCACTACCCTCTTTAAAGTCTCCTTATTCTGTAATTGAACTACAGTGACACAATACTTAAGAAATATTTGTCACTTATTTCAGCACAGATTTCTGTTTTTAGTGATATAAAATTTGATTAATTATACACAGAACTGAGTTCCTAAAGCTCACAAGGAAGTTTTTGATATCTAATTAAGCTCAAACAGGTTCTTTTCTTAAGATTTCTTTGTACCAAAAGTAGCATTCAGCCCTGCAATAGAAGTGCTTTCTGACCAAAGGGGTGTGATTGATTTGCAGGAAGATAGCTGAGCTAAGAGAGTTCTGTGTTGGGTGAGGGGCAAAACCACTTCTTTGCAGCCTTAGGCAGAAATACATCTCTCCAATAGCTTCTTTACTTTGGCCCAAACTCCTCCAATTTTAGTGGGCAAGATGAAAGATGTTTTCTGTGCACCTCCTCTTGTGGGATACATTTTGCTTATAAAAATGAGTAAGCAAAATCTTGAAGATCCAGGCTGAAATAGAACATTCTCATTTTGAGGTGTTTTCCAAAGTAGTTATGCAAATACTTACTGGTGAGATTGAACTTTTAAAGTACATCAGTCATACATTTGTGTTTCAATATACCTTTATGTAGGTTTTGTTTAAGAATATAGGTGAATCCAGTATCAGCCCTAAGAAATCCTTTCATCTTAGAAGTACTTTGAGTGCTGACCAGACACTCAAATTGGTGGCACAAATATATTATATTCATATATTATATGTTTATCAGGCAATATAAAATACATAATATTTGCTATTTATGTTTGATTATGGTACAAAACATATTTTAAAAGTCAGGTGCTTATTGCAGTCATTCTATCTTCCAGATTTTATGGAAATCTGTGCATTCCTTACTGTTTTGTTGCACTCTAGCTCTACTGATCCACAGTAGTGATACACATGCATCTCTGTAAATAACTGTATAAAATGAGGAAGTCCATAAGCAGATGTTCTTTCTGATATGTAGTCTTAATGTCCACTAAAAACAGCGAGATATGTATTAGCACAGGTGAATATGTTAATAGTAGTAGACATAGTTCACTCTAATACTAGAAAAAAAATCAAATGAATTGCTCAGAACACTAAAGTTACCAGGTACATTTCACAATTGAAAAAAAAAATTGTCTCCTTGAGGACTTTCAAAACAACAAAATGACATTTAAAAGATGATGAAATGCCAAAATTTATCATCTTTCTTGACAAGAGAGGCATACATATCTCAAAGAACAGAACTCGTGCTGTAACAAATTTCACTCTTTTTTGGAAAAAAAGTACAACTTTGCATACAGTTTCTAAGTGAAATTTTGAATATCAAGCTGAGCTTGACTAAATTAGTGCCTGTGTTGAAACAGCACCATCTTACCTACAGTGTTAAAATGTTGGTTTTGGTTCATAGCAAGAAGCTGTCAGAGTAATTTGGAACACAAAATTTGAAGTTTGTTGAAATGCGGAACAGGACAGGTACCCAGCACCACAGCCATCACAATTTCAGAAGTATTCATAAACTAAACTAAACTAAACTAAACTAAACTAAACTAAACTAAACTAAACTCTTTCATGTTTACCTCTTTGTTGAAAGAGTAACATCAAGCAAAATTAATAAAATCAAAAAAGAACAAACATTCATTTTGGTCTGAACTAAACAGCTCAGAAGTCAATTACTTTTTAATGAGAGAGGAAATGACAGGCAGAAAAAATGTGATGAACTTTAACTAACCTGTTCTAATTCTGTTAAAATAATGAAGATGTGTAATGATAATTAATTTATCTTCAAATCTGTGTTCATAATCAGATTTTTTCTATAACCACACAGGATCTTGTTTGTGTATTTTTTAAAATTTTCATTTTTTTGTCTGGTTTTCAAACTAAGTGAGCTAAATTCAGTTATACATTGAATGACAGACTTTAATGATATTTAGATTTAAAACCATGAAATGAAAAAACAATCTTTGTTGTATTCCTATTTTTCTGAAATCAGAAGAGTTGTTAATCAGCTGTGACAGATCTCATAATTTCAGGATGACATCTCAAAAGAACGCAATCAAAATACAAATTAGAGTTTTTTTAACCTGTACATTTTTAGGGCAATTACTAATAGAATAGAATAAGAAATATTGCTTAATAGCTAAGAGCCTTTTCAGGAGAAATGACTGAAGACATGCTTCTCCCTCTGAAAAATACACAAAAGATCATTTCTGTTTGGCAAATGGGCTGTGGCATGCTATGAGGCCTAAACTCAAAAATGGCTTTTAGAAATTTTTAAAAAGCCAGGGTGCTCATTAATTTGGAAATTGCTCAAAAATCATTGAAGATGGCCAGACATTTCTTTTGCTGGTGTTTGTACAGTGCAACCAAAATTACACTGAGAAGTATGGTGAGTAGAAGCTAAAGACATGACCTGACGACCTCAGGAAAGGGTCATTTAGTGGTGAGCAAAATTAATATCCTGGTTTGGATCAAGTTCAAAATCAGGTCTTGTGCTGAGTCTAGAACAGAAAAAATTGCTAAATATGTTTAACTACATTTTGCACTGTTTGTTCCATATCCTTTACAAGTGAGTTAAGTGTTGAGTGAGTCTCCAAAATGGGGATGGTTTTTATATCAGGCAGTGTACTTGAGATTCTTCTATATTTTGAGAGCAAGCTCTCCTCAGATGTGGTGCAAAGTCAGAGCCCTACCAATAGGGATGCTCAGAGACTGAGGTGCAGTGGTGCCATATTGAGAGGATGAACTGTGTCATTGTGGTCTTCCTTGGTACAAAAAAAATGTGAGGTTTCAGCACACAGATCCAGTGGAGAAGAATGTGCAGAGATGGATTTTATTTATTCTCCTAGATCTGCAAAAGACTCATTGAAGTGCTGAATAACCAGTGGAGTGCACTGACAGTTTTTTCTAAGAAATAACTCAGATAAGAAAATGTGTTTCTTGAGAAGAACTAAACTCTCCAAACGAAAATTTAATTTAGCACGAAAGAACAAACAGCTTATTCTTTTCAATGTTAAGAAAGTCCTTTGAAGAGGAGAAATATTTTAAAATGTAAGAAGAAACTGCCACTCTATGAGAGACGCTTTAGGAAGATGCAGTATACAAATGGTCACAAACCCCAAAATCTGGCCTATCAAGTCTGAAAAACTGCTTCAAAGTATATAGAAAAGGTGAAAAGCATATTGGTGAAATACAGTTTCCTGCTAATAAGGATATACTGATTGCTTTTCAATCTAACCTTCTGTATTCATAGTTTCATGTAGATTATATATTTCCTAGAGATGTAAATTGGAGCATAAATTCATTATTCTGCTTTATAGAGCAGATGTTATTGTTAAGATCTCCATCACAAACATCTCCAGGCCTTACCAGTGAAATGGCCAGGGTAAGGACCAAGGCTTTCTGAAACAAAGTGAAGGTATTCTCAGCAAAAGTTGTGGCAGGTGAAGTGCTGTGTCTCAGTAGTAGCCTTGAACTTGCACTGAGGAAAAATCTTTGGTATTTTCCCACAGGAGTCCTGAATGATATAGAAGAACATGCTTTCTGAAATGAAAAATGCCAACAGCTCACTCTCAGAGTAAAAGTTCAGTCCGACATCAAGCAACTCTAAAGTATCATGATGAAGTATACTCTTGACTGTAGCTAGATGTTGCTATGAGGGTGGCTGTGACAGAGCCTAAAGGTAAAGTACTCTCTCAAAAATATTTTCTGATATTCTCATTACAATATTTCAAAAGTATAACAGAGCAGCAAACATCCTCCAAAGACTGCTGGTGTGTAGCTGTGCATTGGTCATGCAAAGAACTGCTGATGCCTATGCCAGTTCTAACTGGCAGGGAATTTTCTCCCCAAGGCTCCTGATCCACTGGCTCATGCTCTGACACGACCTGCTCTGACACCTCCCCAGAACAGCAGAGTCTGGCCCTCTGGGCTACAAGTGTGGTGTGAACATGCAGCATCAACAGCTAAGATCACACAAGTGGCCAAGTGTGAAGGGATGTTTTGTACAACTGTGTCTAAGATAAGAACGACTTTCAGTCAATTTTATATTCCTCCACTTAACATGCTTAGAGTGAAAAACAACTGTTGTATAGCTTAACAGGTAGGAAAACTAATTAAAATGTGGAAAGATCTAGTGCAGGCCATGCTTAGAAACATATAATTTTTCCTTTTCTGTTCTGTAGTATTTCAATATATGTAATAGATAATAAAGATATTTATAACTACAACGATAAATTTTAACTCAGCTTTAGAGCTGGCTTCTTGTCTTAAGATCAATTTTATCCATAAACAAGCCTTAGTCTACCAGTCTATTCTAAAACAAGTTAAAAACTGTGAGAAAGAAGCTAATGACAGTGTGACTACAATGAAGGGGAATGACAGCTACTCCCTTCAAGGGGCTGCTTGATCTTGAGACTACTGTCCTCTGAACCTCCTATTCAGAAAATGCCCATACTTAACTTGGCAGAAGCTTAATAGCTTTTAAACTGCTTGGCAACTGGCAAAACTTCTGCATCAGAAGATTTAGATGTGAAAAGGAATACCTCTTCCTTCCTTGAAGAAAGAGAATGAGTCTTCTAGAAATTCCTTCTTAGCTGTATATTAGAAAAGCTACAAGAAACTAAAACAGAAGTCTCATATTTAACCTTTTTGCTTTCCTTTTCCCCAACACTTTTCCTCAACATCTTGGGCCCTAGTAAAACTGAGAGTTTCTGAAAAACTCTAAACTTTCTCAGCATGATTTTATTTTGTGAGAATGTTATCTTGGGATGGAAATCAAGTAAATTGTTTAAATAACATAAATAATAGTTATTAGAAAATTTTACATTACTATTATGGGCAAAGTAAAGCCTTTATAAATGTTTCAAAATATCAACCCCACAGACTAAGAGAAATTCTAAATAAAATCATCAATAAGGAGTAAAATCCTAAATAAAAATCAAAGTTCAAGTAAAATTGAACACCTAAACATTGCCAGTGATATTGACTAAAACCATGAACTTCTGATTTCTTTCTTTTTTTAAATCTCGTACATATATTCTGAAGCCACTAAATAAATATTCATGAGTTACAAAACTGAAAGTATGCTCATCATCCTCACATACTTTCTGCTAAGTTTTGCCTGATGAGTTCTTTGACAACTCACTGTTTGTCACCATACAAAGCCTGATTCCTCCATGTACTCTGGCTTTCAATTTTCCATGTTTCATATTTCAGCCTTCATATGCACAGATCCCTTGTTATTTTAAGAAATCAGTTCTACAGTACTCTAAAAATCCTTTTAAAATGTGCTGCCTAGTACACAGTTTCTGAAAGGAATACATTAGATTATAGATTTTTGAAAACTGAGTCTACATCTCCAATATACATATGACCTCTCTTTCATTCTAGAGATGACTATAACAAATTAACCCTAGATTATATGTGTGATTAAAAAAAAAAAAAAAAAAAAAAATATTGGTAAATTTAGCTTTTGGTAGAGTCTGGAACAACTTTTACATAAAATAGATGTCTCAGGATCTATATTTAAGTTAGAGTAACTGGTGGGCATTCCAGTAGCTTACAAAAATGGATTCAAGATCTCAACTAAGCATATTTAATATGCAGGATAAAGATTGGATTGATAGCCCTGGGAAAAAAACTCCTTGTTTTTCCGCAGAATGGGGTAATGGCAAAAGCTGCATGCAGTACTCACATGAGCATGAAAGGGACCACTGTCATTTTGAAATCATACCTTCACTTTTCCTCTAATCCAAACCTCACTGTTATGCTTAGCCTATGGCTGAAAGTCTGGCTGCTGTGATGCAGACAGGGTAGGGAGGCATAAATTCTATTTGATGAGATTAGCAATTGAAGATTTAATCTGAGCTCTAGCCCTGAAGTTACAGGGAATCCATAAACAGCCTTGTGCAAAATATAATCTCTGCTTAGGATACCTCCTTAAAATACAGGAATGTTTTCACTGAAGAAAAAGAAGGAAAACTTCTTGGACTTTGCATCAAAACATTTAGTTTAAAGTTTAAAGAAGGTGATCATTTAAAGCCATTAGATTTCTGCTTCTATTGAAGAGACTGAGGAAGCTTCTAACTTGATGCGTATAAATTATGAAGTCTCTTTTAAGAAAACAATTAAGTTTTGCTAGCATAGTTTGACTATATTGAGTCAATAACCTCATGGCCACCACATAATTGCTATAAATTCTGCAGATTTATGCTATGAAGAGGAGTCTCTTCTGCCTCATTAAAACTGTTTTGGTTTCTTTTGTGTTCAATACAGATAGCTGAAGAGGCAAAGGAGTACTACTTAAAAAAATACTAATTTATTTTAAATTCCCTTTTGAAATTGTTTATTTGAATGAAAGTAAGTTATATAGGTCATAACTTGTGAAAGTTGTGAGGAAGAAAAATTGGAAGAATGTTAGATTCACGTTTGATCTGCCGTATAACCCTGTAAGTTGTAAGGGAAATTGTTTCAGCAGATCTTGGGATAATTTTAAAATCAGCATAAATCTGAGAGTGTCGTATCAGAACACTAAATTTTACTATTAAAAAAGGAAAGCTTAACTCCTTTCAAGGCTGTGGCATCCACTGCACAAACAAAGAAAAAGCTGATTGATATGTAAAATCAGTCCAGGTTTTACAAAAGTTTTGAAATTTTATTTAGTTACTTTTCCTGGTTCTGTTTTAACCATCATAGATAAAAATGGCATCTGGGTTTCTGAAATGGAAGAATTCTGTTCCATCTATGAATTCTTGTGTTCTTGTTAATTACAAAATTTCTACCAAATTCAGTTCAGACTTAAATGTAATTATTTTCATTAAAACATCTGTTGTGTATTTGTTCCTATGCATAATAAGTGTATCAAAGAGATCAAGAATGTATCCTTACAAAATAATGAATTCTTTTCTGATATTTCTCTCAATCTGTTCTGCATTAAGAGTATATATATAAACATATTAAATACTCTTACGTACTTGGAAATAATGTGGAATAATATCCAGACCGCATCACATGCTGTATATTCAGGTTTAGAGGGAAATGATGTATAAATCTGAAGCAGTGCTAAAGATGGGTTTTTCTTGTCACATCTGCTATACGTCAGCAGAAAAAGAAAGGATCTGCTCCTAAAATCCCTTGGTGACACATAGATTCAATTCAATTAAATTAATACATAGTATTAATTGAAGTCCCTATTTAAACAGGAGCTGAGCCAGAACATGATAAAATTAACATGGATATAGCAAAGGATGTGTCTTCTGTTTCATCTCCAACTGGGGTGTCAATTCAAAAGTCAGACTCTACATATTTTTATTCTGGTGTTTCCAGCAAATGTAAGATTAACCTTAATGTCTGTGTAAATAAAGTGACCTTAAGATAACAAACTAAAAAACAACCTACCAACCAAATAAAAAACCAAGCAAAAAACACCCTCGACCAAACTAAAACACTGAGAACACTCTTGGTAGCGTAGTAGTTAAATTTCAGTGAATTACCCTGGAAGAAAAAAATTAAATCAGAAAAATAGATGGAAAACAAATATAGTTAGGTACAATGCAAGCAAATGATGAAATTATCAACTTGAAAATTGATTTCTTAATGTCCAGTAGAGCGTGATGTTGTTAATGAGGGTTTCTGTCTCAGGCGCTTGTATGTAAAGACAGGACTACTGTCACAACTACTTGTTTGCCGTTTGGGCTTTTGAGAGCATCTCTAAATACTTCCTGCCAAAGCATCCTTTTTAATGTTGGAAGATGGGGGTGGAGTGTTGGAAGGGGGAAGGGGAAGGGGGAAAGGGGTGTTTGTTCAGAGTAAATTTTAGAATACTAAAACCCCAAGATTTATCAAGGGATATGCCAGAGATGCACCAAGCAGCATTTCCTCATGGCCTAAGCCAAGTGAAACAGTGTTAAGCTTTAAGCATTCAAAAGAATTATGGACTGTGAACTGCCATGATACTGCCCCAAAGCCTGCTATGTCTCAGAAGTTTGGTTTTTTTATCAGAAAAAACCCATAATCTATATATACCCACTCAAGTAAAAATACATGTGTACACGTACAGTTGTATATATCATGCCAAAATATGCATTCAGAGCAGCCATGTGCTGTCTGTAAGGTGAGCAGTCTGGATATGAAAGAGATGAAGTTTCCTGAAGTATTTCTCAGGAACCTGTGTTGGATGTAGGGCTGATTGGGTCTATATGGCCAGGTGTTAGCAGTGGGGGGCTGCAGTGTGGTGAGTGATGGATACGGACAGTTCCAGCAGCCCTGTTGCATGGGGACTCACTAACTTTAAGATTTCTGCTAAAAGAATTCAAGAAAATAATAGGTCTTTGGGACACTTGTCTCCATATATCCCTCTTGCAGCTCTGCAGCATGACAAACATCTGCAACTGCAAAACGGAGGTGCAGGTACTGTGTCCTTTACCATCCAATCTTGTTTTGGGAGGTTCTGATTCTCCATGACACTAGTCGTCATGTTGAACACATTAAATTTGGTTAACCCTGGCTGATTCCAAAGCAGCCTGCTTTTGACATTCCAAATGCAAGTGCATGTCGCCAGATAAGCAATAAAAATGTTTCCAAATGCAATGTAGAAGTCAAGAGCTATGCTTATCCCCACTCTCAGCTTTACTGCCTAGCAGACAGGAGGCATAGTAATAGATTTTTAAAAGAGAAAATGTCAAAAATAAGGAATTAAAATTAAAAAGGTTAATAAATTGTAGATGGACAGTGTTTCCTTTAATGAATTAAGCTTATTCTATTCTGATTTACATTTTAATTATTTAAATAATAAGTCTTTTAATTAAGGAATGAAAATCAAATTTTTGTTTTAGGCAAACAAAATACAAATTTCTAAGAGAAAGAAAAACAAATATTAAAACTTCGCAAGGTGTTCATTTAGAAGAAGTCCATATGATCTTTAAAGTACACTCTCATTTTAAAAAAAATTACTATTTTTGAATTTGCACCTATCAAATTACCTATTCCCCATGCAGTATAAACTGTCAATACCTCAGTGAGAAATGCATAAGTAAAATAATTTTGCGAGAACTTGTCTTGGAAAATGAGTTTACTTCAAGAAGGAAGAGCTTACACTTTTTTCTTCACCATCCTAATAGACACCTTCTATTGAAGTCCAAGGTCAAAACAAATAAAGATTCAGAAAATGCAGATAACTTAAGTTATAAATATATGCAATTAAATATACTACTAAGAGTAGATGCACTGAAGTTACTGAAGTTCTTTAACTGTACTTCCAGCAAATTGTATGCAAACTAAATAAGAGTATGGAAGAGAGAGCCTTGTGTTTTTATTTCCACCTGTAACATGAAAAAATTATACTTGCTCTACTCTTCCATTTTCCAATGTTTTTTTACAAACAAGAGATTAGGACAAAAGTACAACAGATCAACAAATTGATCTATAAATAAAGTGTTTAATACTAGCTTTATTTCTTATTTATTTCTTAGAATAAATAGAATAAATACCTATATTTCTTAGCACATTTTAACAAATATTCCACAATAAAAGAGAACCATAGAAAATGTTAAAATTAATTACACTGCCCTATGTTGCAGAAGCATGAAAAACTGAATGAATAAAAGTCTTTGTAGTGGATCTGTCTAGAATTTTTGGAACTAGCCCTCTCTAAAGGTTTTTAATTCCAAAAGACAAGTTTTACTGGAACAATGTAAAGATGACCATTGAGTCATAACCAACCTATTTAATCCCTGTTTTCTCATTATTTTGTTGTATTGTAAAACTGTGATTGTGAATGAACGTAGTGTTATCTGCTTCTTTACTCCAGTTCATGTAAGCTGGAGGTTTGAACAGAGTGCTGTTGATATGCAGGATAGGGTAGGATGAAAGTTGCATTCTGTCACATTCAAAATTTCTAATTATACTTACTTAGCAAAGTTGGACACAAAACCCCAAAAGCTACTAAACTTGACAAATCATGACTAAAATCAAATAAGGACTGACGTTACATGACAAACGAATCTCAAAAATAAAAAAGGAGCATGCAGCTCTGGGCAAAATAGTCAGACAGCTGATGTCCATTGAACCTTCAGCATGACTGTCTGGTTTCAATGTCAACACAAATTTCTTTCTAGAGTATTTCATCCGACACACCAAAATTGTTTGAAGCAGAGATGGAATGTGGGACTGCTTACCCACTTGATGGTGACTAATGGGCAATATGGGGAAAAAGCTCCCTGTTCTCATTTGACTGTCTAATGATGGGTGTTTGGGGTTAGATTTCATTATCCTGCTGAGAACCATGCACGCAATACTTCACTAAAAAAAAAAAAAAAAAAATTGTGTGATTGAGCTCTGCACTCAACAAAAAATTTGTTTCCCATTACAGAGACTGCATGACATATCACAAAGCTAATTTCAGCTTCATTTGATTCTTTCAGTGTTTCTTAACTAATATTATCTGTCATTCACTACTTTTATAATGCCATCAAATCAGATTAGACCATAGGGAAGAATGAAGATTATATATATTCTATGCTTGCATTTATTTTCCAAGATTGAGTGCAGGAGTAACTGTTCTTATGAATTTTATTTTTTTTCTTGGTATCAAATTATTAATCAATAATGTAGAAATTCAGTCTTTACAGCATTTGCATTAAGTTGGATGAGTGCAGTCTATTAATTCAACAATTTGTGATTCTGGGAGTGTTCTCCTTCAAGTCAGGCCAAGTACCAGAAAAGAGTTTTCACTAAAACTAATAGTGTATTCAATTAGTTCAAAGAAACAGTTATGAAATAAACAATTGAAATATAATGACCCTTCTGACCTACAGTACTGTCAACAGATACTTGCTTGAACTTTTTTTTGAAATTCCTAAAACAGTAATAATATTGATGTTAAGACTAGACTGTCCAGCCAATATCTGGATGACAGATTTTTCAAGAAAGACCTTCTGATTATGAAATTTTTTCCAGCAAGTTCTTCGCTAAAATGTTTATTCTCACAGTCTACTTGCACTTTTACTGTTTTCCAAATATTTCACTACTAAGTACATTGATTAAATAATTTTTGTAATGGACTATTTTATCAATCTATGTAATTCTTGAACAAGTAACAAACAATATAAACAATCAGAATTCCTTGCACACTTGTATTATTGAGGTAATGAACTGCAGATTTTGTAACTTTTATCACAGGGTCATAGTTGTAGGGCATCAGTTGAACCTGATGCATACACCACTGCCACTCCTTTACATGTACTCTAGGCACAGTCCTCTGATTCTTTCCCTCTTGCATAACGTGACTTCTATTAAACCTTATATAGACTAACATGCCCTGCCCTTACAGCTGTGCATTTCCATGGCTTTCCTACAATTACACTTTCACTTAATTTTATTTTGCTTTGAGTATTTCCACAGTGTTTTACTGCTACCAGTCTTTCACTGTGAGTGAGGGTGTTTTTGTTTTGATTTGGTTTGGCTTTTATTTCTACATTGAGTCCTCAGAATGCTTGGTATTAGAAATAAAACATCAAGGCTGGAACAAATATGGCTTTTTTATGCTTGGTAAAAAAAACTCCTGTGGAATCGCAAGAAATATAAGACCTTGTTTATCAGGAATGGCCCTCTGTAAAATAGAGTTGGTAAAAAGAAAGGGTCTAGGTGTAAGTTGACACAGGTACCATCGGGTCTAAAAAAGACTTTTAAGAAGGAATTCAAATCACCAGTCTAAAACTTGACATTTTAAGTGTATCCCAAATGTGCCACTATTAGGTAGTCAATATAACATGCTTCATTCTTGGTTTTCCTATTCTTCTTTAACAGTAAAGCAAATAAAGCCAAGGAGACTGACTTCCCAGCTTAGTGTTTTTTATAACTCACAGCACACTTACCTAGCAACTAAAACCCCATGATTCACATTCTTGTTCCAGATGATTTCTTTAATGAAATACATTAGTGTCATCAGGTGCGAACAATACCATCAGAGCCCAACATGCACTTAATGTTTTTTTACCTGCACTGACACTTATATTGCAGTGGGAAGGACTAATTATATTCCCAACCTTGAGGTCTCCACTCCAACCTTCCACTTGGTCAGCTATAAGACTATGTTGCTCAGTGCCTTAGTTAGTCAGACCTTGAAAATCTACAAGTATGAATCTACACAGTCTGCATGGGCAGCCTCTTCCACTGTGTGATTCTTCTCATAGTGAGAATGCCATACATCCAGCCCAAACTTCCTTCACCAATGTTTCTTTTAAGTCTATCCATCACTCCACTTGTCAACCTAGAAGCACACAGAGACAAACCATTTTCCTTCAGACTGAATGCAATCTGTCTGCCATCAGTCTTCTCTACAGGACGATTCCCCTTAGATTTTCATTTCAGTAAACAAATTTACTTTAATTACTAGAACTCTGAACTTTCTATTTGAGAACTAACTCAGAGATTATAGAATAAGAGCACAGTACAAGATGCTGGTTGTCTTTGGCTGCATCTAAATGGCATTACTCTATGTCTGAATGCCTAGGTCAACAAAACTATACTGTAGTACTTTTAAGTGAGAGCTGTACATTTGTGCAGCTCCTCAGCCCTGTAAGTCAACCACAAAACTAAATCCTATATGAACAAAAATATCAGAACTCAAACTAAACATTTGCATTTAAAAAAAAAAAATCAATTCTTTTTTTAATAGGCAAGACTATTCTATCTAAAGATAGAATCAATTCTAAATTGCAGAGTCATTCTGGCTGGAGAAACCTCAGGAGTTCTCTAATCCAACTAAAGCTCTGAGGTCAGACCAGGTTGCTCAGGGCTTTATAAAGTCTGGTCTTGAAAACCTCCAGTACAGATATTCTGCACCATCTCTGGGAAGCCTATTCTAACACTTGTCTGTCTTCTTGTCATGTCCACTCCTCCCAGCCCTTAAACTGGATTTTCTGTCTCTTTCAATTTATGTCTATTATCCCGTGTGGTCCTGTCACGCACATATCTAAAGAGCCTGACTGCATCTTCTCATAACCCTCCATAAGGACTGGAAGGCTTCTGTTATTTCTTTTGCAGCCCACTTCCCCTTTTACTCTCTAGGCTAAATAATCTCAGCTCCCTGAGCCTTTTCCGGTGGGTCACATGTTTCAAGGAGTAAGTCACAATTAACTTCAGCAGTAGGGCATAGATCTGAATAAGTAATATGCAAAAATTCAGATCCTCTGGCTCTAGTCTACTTGAAGTTTAGTACATTTTTTTCAACATGACTTTTCAGTGTTTTTTCTGCAGCTGTCTAAATGCTCCTGCAGGCCACCATTAATTATCCACTTCCCTTGAATATTGATGGATAAATTTTCAGAGCATTTCCTAATTTGGTATAAGCTTCTATCCTGGGTTATGGAACCAAAAATNTTTTCATTTCAGTAAACAAATTTACTTTAATTACTAGAACTCTGAACTTTCTATTTGAGAACTAACTCGGAGATTATAGAATAAGAGCACAGTACAAGATGCTGGTTGTCTTTGGCTGCATCTAAATGGCATTACTCTATGTCTGAATGCCTAGGTCAACAAAACTATACTGTAGTACTTTTAAGTGAGAGCTGTACATTTGTGCAGCTCCTCAGCCCTGTAAGTCAACCACAAAACTAAATCCTATATGAACAAAAATATCAGAACTCAAACTAAACATTTGCATTTAAAAAAAAAAAATCAATTCTTTTTTTAATAGGCAAGACTATTCTATCTAAAGATAGAATCAATAATGAATTGCAGAGTCATTCTGGCTGGAGAAACCTCAGGAGTTCTCTAATCCAACTAAAGCTCTGAGGTCAGACCAGGTTGCTCAGGGCTTTATAAAGTCTGGTCTTGAAAACCTCCAGTACAGATATTCTGCACCATCTCTGGGAAGCCTATTCTAACACTTGTCTGTCTTCTTGTCATGTCCACTCCTCCCAGCCCTTAAACTGGATTTTCTGTCTCTTTCAATTTATGTCTATTATCCCGTGTGGTCCTGTCACGCACATATCTAAAGAGCCTGACTGCATCTTCTCATAACCCTCCATAAGGACTGGAAGGCTTCTGTTATTTCTTTTGCAGCCCACTTCCCCTTTTACTCTCTAGGCTAAATAATCTCAGCTCCCTGAGCCTTTTCCGGTGGGTCACATGTTTCAAGGAGTAAGTCACAATTAACTTCAGCAGTAGGGCATAGATCTGAATAAGTAATATGCAAAAATTCAGATCCTCTGGCTCTAGTCTACTTGAAGTTTAGTACATTTTTTTCAACATGACTTTTCAGTTTTTTTCTGCAGCTGTCTAAATGCTCCTGCAGGCCACCATTAATTATCCACTTCCCTTGAATATTGATGGATAAATTTTCAGAGCATTTCCTAATTTGGTATAAGCTTCTATCCTGGGTTATGGAACCAAAAATNCTGCTTCCAACATCCTGACCAACAGGGTGTCAGGTTGTAGCTCTGACTCTATCAGGGTTTTCCAGGATTGTTTACTTGTTTGGTTGGGTGGTTTTGTTTTCTACTACATTTGTATTGTAAATATTCCTAGTAAAGAACTGTTATTCCTATTCCCAAATCTTTGCCTGAAAGTCCTTGATTGCAAAATTATAATTTGGCGGGGGGTGAGGGGTTTACATTCTCCATTCCAAGGGAAACTGCAACTTTCCCTGGCAGATACTTGTCTTTCCAAACCAAGACAGCTTCCAATTCAATAATCACCTTGCTCATTGAAAGAATTGTAAATATATTTTACACAGCTTCCAACTTTAGTACTGGCTTTAGCGAACTTCAGTTTTCCAGTGCTTATCCTGAAAAGACAGAGGCGTAGTTCCAAGATGGAGTTCTCATAATTTATGTATACCTGTTCTTGTAATTAAAGGTTTTCAAACTAGTTTTGTAGTAAGTATAAAGAGGCCCTGCCCCTGCTGTATTTGGAGATGGAATTGCTGGTTGATTAATAGAAGGAAGAGATAGGGAACCCAGCGTCTTAAACTGAGGAATGTTTGATTTTGTTTAGATTAGAAAGCCAGTTTAAGAACAAACTTCTATCCAAAGGTAACATCCTCTGAAAAAGTGGAAAATTGAGATTTTAAAACACAGTTGTATAGACAGCACAAAGCATCTAGTTTGTCATATGTAATTCTAAAGCAATCATTGGTAGATCCACTGCATATCTGCCTTGAAAAATAAGAATATTCTGCTTGAATCCAGCCTGTCTATCCAAATGATTATGTTGTAGTAAATGACTGAAAGTTGAAGTGTGTTGAAAGAAACTTATTCTTTGCAAGGAGAGAAATCAAATACTAAAAAGGGTGCTCAGAAAGGCTGCAACATCTTCATCCATGAAGATTTTAAACAAAGAAAAGAAAAATTAACTAAACAAGACTAGGAGCAGCCTAGTGAAACTTTGAAATTAGTCCTGTTTGTTGTATGATGGTGAATTGATCTTGGCTGGCTACCAGTCCTTCATTCTCTCTTTTTCACCCCCTCTTCTCAACAGGACAGGGTAGAAAGTAAGAAAAGTTTATTGAGGGTCAAGATAAAGACAAGAAAATTAATCATCAGTTCTCATCTTATGCAAACCAGATGTAGTGGCTTCACATTCACCAATTTCTGTTTTCTAAATTTAGTGTAGTTGTCTGGGTGTCCACCATAATCACCACACTCTTTCCCTCTGTGAGATATGACCACTAGAAAAAGCAAAGCAGTCTCAAATTTAAAAGTTATAAAGATAGGTTTATTAACACACACTAAAAGAAGAAAATGAGAATCAAAATGAAACCTTCAAAACACTTCTCCCTCCCCACAAGTTTTTCACTTTCCCACTAACAACATAAAGAGACAAAACCTGTGATTTTCAATCAGTTTCCCACAAGGAGGGAGCCACCTGCCTTCTTACCTCCTCTGAGGCTGGAAGGAGAAAGGAATTTTCCTGGGATTCTTCCAATTTTTATCCCTGTGTGTTCACAGATGTATCACCTTTCTAATTGGTCAATCAAGCTGACAACTTCAACTGTCACTAATTGGTTTTTGCTATAACTTCCTGAAAAATATCACTTCCTTCCCAAACTACCACACCAGACTTTACCTAAGGAAAATTGTTTTGATTAGTTACCAGTTAAAAGAGGGTAGGTTGGTGAACAAAGACAAAAGACTCTAGAACACCTTCCCACACCACAGCCTTCTTCCCAGGTGCAGCTTCACTCCATCTCTAACTCCCCTACCACCCCAAACCCCACACAAAGCTACACAGGGGGATGTGGAATGGAATACAGCCAGTCTGTAGCAGCTCCTCTCTGCCACTCCCTCCTCACACTTTTCCCTGCTCCAGCCTAGGGCTTTCCCAGGGCCTGAAAAGAACAACCTGCCCCAGCATCTCCTCCCCTTTTCTCACCAACTCAAGAGAGATGAGCAGGACCTGATGGCATCCAGAGGTGCCTTCCAATCTAATGTATTCTGCAGTTCTGCAAATAATCCAACTGTTTAAAGCATCTGCTAAAATATATGAGTGCGGACATATCTAATTATTAGTAGCTCATTTAGTTTGATTTTCTGAAAAATTTAACCTGGGTACAGTCAGTTTTGCTTTTTATCAGCTTTTGAACTGCACATCTATTTAAAATACTTGTTTTCTTGGAGGGATTGCCACTTCAAATTGAAATTTAGTTTAAGATAAAGAATACCAGTCTTTCGTGCTTTGAAAACAAATAAATGTTGCAAACTAAAAATGTTTGTGTTTTCATTATGTTTTTGACTAGGAATCCTCATGGAAGATAAACTCTAAGGCTTAAAGTACCTTCACCAAAGGTCCCTAAACATTTTAGGAACTCTCTTTGATGATGATGATAGCATGATGATGATGATGATGATGATGATAGCATGATACAGCTAGCTATTAATATTACTGACATCCACTGTCTGAAACATGACAGTCATTATGAGTACACTGTACTTGCTCCAGACATCATAGCAGATAATAAACAGTAGTTGTTCTCAATTTAAAAATAAAATGTTATATGGACACAGCCTTGCAAAAATAGCTCTTTACATTGAGCTATTAGGAGGCTAGCTGAGCTGCTTTGTGTTGACTGTTGTTAGACCACATAATCTCTAAAATCCAAATCTAAAATTCTTTTTTTTAAACTATATCTTAAATTGCAAAACAAACACAGATAGAAAAGACAGCAACAAATTTCCAGAAGCAAACTCTACACCAAAATGTTCATATGGCTAAGAGTCATCTTTTGTCCTATCATAATCTTAACGCTATATGCCTGATTCTGAACTTCACTCTATAAATGCATATATTTCTGCATGCTTCTACAAACACTGTGTCTTGGTTTGGAAAGACAGGTATCTACCAGGGGAACTGGAGTTTCCCTGAGAATGGAGAATGTAACTCTCTTACTAAATTATAATTTTGCAATCAAGGGCTTTCAGGCAAAGATTTTGGNCAGGTAGAAACTGCCTGCCCCCACCCCACTGCCAGGGGCATGTGATGCATCTCACAATAGGGTGATGGAAATGCAGATGGAAATGCTCTGGGGGCGGGGTATAGCCTGGGGGGTGGCTAATGGCCCATTATCGAAGGTGTCAGACCTCTCTCCCACAGATGAAAATAGAATACACATATTTGGCTCCACAACCCAGGACACACTGACACCAGGATTCAGCCCTAATAGATCCTTCACAAGCAACTGTGACTTCTGAAATGGTTGTAGGAGCAAAAGGCTGCAATACAGCATCGAGAAGATGTCACGCAGAGAGATATGCTATCTTCTTATTGTGTTAGGGTTGTGTGAAACTGTTTCTTTATTCTGCATAGGAGATCTAGCACAAGCTGTTGCAATATAGTTCTCTGAAGCTGATATTTGAAAATGTAAATTCTCCAGCATTTTCTTCTTCCTTCTCTATTTAAGACTAAATTTCCAAAAAGCTACTAAATTACATGCCGTGAGTGTACAAAATGCACTTATGCACTAGAAGATGCAAACAAGATCTTCCAAAATAATCTTTTTCCTCACGAAGATTCTTGGTCTTTGCCTTTCATCTACAGACAAACACTGTGAGCTTTGAATGCGCTTAGTACTCTGTTATTGCATGCCAATTCACCATTTCTACCAAGACTGACTATCTACATTTTCCCGCAAAATATTCCCAGATCCATTGACATTTTAATTTATAATACGGTGCAATTAATTTTTCACTTGACCAAAAGTTCTAAAGAATTTTTATTCTCTTCACACAAAATGTCCACTTTTAATTTGCTTATCAAACCCATAGATCCTCCAGTGAGTTAGTTTGTGCAATGTAGTTGCTAGGCAACCAAAATAATTTTCCTATCTTAGTTCAGCAAAGGAAGATATAAGTTTACCATCCTGAACCTTGCTGCTTTCTTTTCTGATTTAATGAAATCTCTAACATTTATAATCCCTTGTCACTCATATCTCTCCAAACTCATTTTTTCATTGGAGTTTCATGAAGGTGGGAAAGAGGTAGCAGTTCTCAAGAGTGTGTGGTTTAAGCACAAGCCAGTAACAAATTACCTGGATTCATAACTTAGGAGAGAGCTATGTAAACATATAGAACTCTCCAATAGTTTTCTATTTGATAATTCAACACATCATAAAGTCAGTAAAGTCAGCTTCAAAAGTCAAACATGGAACAGTTATCAGTTTTAGTGTTCTCTGCATTCAGGTTCTTCTAGATTGCTAGAATACTAAAAAAAAACCAAACATAATGGCTAATAGTTGCTGTGAATACTATTTGACCATCCCCACCAGAGCTTATTATTTTTTACTAAAACTGGACACATTCCACATTTAGAAGTTTCCAATTGAGTGATCTCAAACAATTTTATTCATGAGATGATGTTGTTTCTATCAGAAGGGAAATGTTTGTATCCAGACATGTGCCCAATGCAGTAATTATGAACATAGTTTTAAAAACAGAAGATTTAACATATTCAGTGAGTCATAAATTAGATATAACTTTTTCAAACTGGAAGAGGAAGATGGGTCAGACAAGCATATGACTATATTCCATTTAAGATTAGGGCAGTTAAGAAGCGAGATAAAAACTAGCAAATGATAATGATTGTTCCTATAATGATGAGAAGAAATCATTATAGGAAAGGTAAGACAGTACTGGCAAAATAAATAATCTTTCTTTGGTGAACAATAGCACTGTTTCAAAGGGTTCTTCAGTTTCTGTATTATTTTTCAGCAGAATGATAAATTTGCATGCTGATTCAGTGTTTTCTAGACACACGAGGTCTGCAGTAACTGCTATAGCAGACTGACCCTCAAGAAGAGTCCCCAGAAAACAAGTTTTTGTTGAAATAACAGATTCCCTAACTGACAAACATTAAATATTTGGTAAAAAAAAAATTCCAATTAGACTCCAAATAAAATTTTCCCTCCCATTCTGCACTTCTTTTTTAAATCCAAGACTATCATATTAAAAATCGCAAAACACTGAGAGCTACAGTGATAACTAGAGCTCAGTAGGATTTAAGCAAGGTTTCACAGGCATTTCAGTTAAGGGAAGAACTGAATCATAAATATGCTACTTTTAAAGAAAGATTTTTAGCATGAAAAAGAATATACAGCTCTACTATAAAAAGATGTGTCACTAGTTATTTTAACATCTTTGAAGAACTAGTTTGGTGTGTGACAAAGACAGGGGTAAGAGAAAGCAGTACCTGACAAAGGACCTAATATACCAGCTTTGGTGGTTATGATGTTCAAAAAGTGTATGTCAGAGGCAAGAGGAATCTAGGGTCATTACAAAGATAATGGACAGTGGCAGGCAGTAATTTGGGATGCCAAATGATTCATTATCTCGACTCTGTTTCTGCTCTTTATGCAGAATAAAATAATTAGGACTCTCTACTGGGAGGCAGAAGAACACTACTTTTTCCATACATGGCATACAAATTCAGTCACACTGAAGTAAGACCTTCAAGATTGCTCTGAACCATTGTCCAAAAGTCAGAATAGACCACTATATAAAAGGATACTGCTGGAACACAGAACTTTACTGTCCTGTCTACTGTGCCAAAATGAGTAGAGGAACATCTGCTATCTTTATACTAGCAAGGCATTTTGTACTTTCTTGGGAAAAAAAACAAAAAAACAAAAACAAAACCCAAAACCCACCAAAACAACCACGAAACACAAGCAGCTTAGTCTGTGATGCTGCAAGCTGCAAGAACATTAGACACTGAGCTTGCTGTTTTCCATGAGCGTTGCTTTGATGCTAAGATAGGTGTTCTTAGTAACTTCAGGACACACACCACCATGAAAGCCACCTTGAATGTTAAGATACCTTTTTTCTTCTGACCTATGTATAGCATGAAAAACTGCAAGTAACTATAACAACACTGCAATGATAGAAGCTTTGATTTTTCATTTTCTTTACATAGCCATGCACAGTATTGGTGTGTTGGTGTAGAATGTGCACCCCATTTCTGCTTGTTCAGTTGAGTTCATATTTTTAAAACACTGAGATACATCTTCCTTCTTTAAGACAGCACAAATACAGTGAAAGGATGACACAAAGAGAAGAAAAGGGAGTTTCTTGAGGTCACATTCAGGCCTTCATGTTTATTCAGTCAATTACCCTGATTTACAGCTATGCATAAGCACATGTGTATATTTTAGTGTGGGTCAGACTCATAGCACAAACAAATAGAGACAATTACTTAATATTTGTACATTTGAAAATGTCAATAATTATACAGTGGGCCAGATCTTACTCTAAATGACTGAAATCTGAAAGTCTGAACTACAAAAGGGAAGGAAAACTAGACTTCCATTTAGGTTTACTTCAAATACCCTGGAGCTATTACATGGTGCCAGGCGTAAAACTAGCAGAATTTCCAAACAGCCTGTGCTGCTGTGAGGCTTTCATATGACAACACTGTCCCTGCATCTGCTTAGCTAAAAATGGCGAAGGGAGGGATACTCACAGTGCTGGCAAAGGTACTTTGTGAGAAAAGAAGTGGAGCAGCAGAAGCAGAAACCTTTTCAGAGTAGCAGCAGCCCAGCAGAGTCCTTGATCAGAAGGGCAAAGCCAGGAGAGATGTACCCAGCTGCACCCAGCTGCCTACTAAAGCCATCAGTGTCATTCCTTGTTCCTTTGATGTCTGCAGGCAACCAAAATGCCACATGTAGTTTGGAAAAAGGAAAGCTTCTTAGTCTCCATTCCCACTGAGTTCACCTGTGCTAGAATGATGGTAATATGACAACAAACAATGCAAACACAAGACTTAGTAAAAGCAGAAGCTTAAAAAACTGTAGCAGGAAAAAGGTGCCTGGAACATTACAAGGAGTTCATGATGCAGACATATAGAAAAGGTTGCCTTTAATTTTTTATTTCTTGGACACATTTCTCTTCCACAGTCATGTTAAATATTTTACAGTAATATCTCACATAGAAAAATAACAGAAAAAAAATACATTTAAGACAACTGAAAGTGTCCAGTTATTGATCTGCCATTTTTTGGAAAGACAGCCATCTGAAACACGGTTTTTTTTTTCCCCCTACTATTTGCAGAAAGAAGAGAAAACAAATGTGAACAAGGACTTTATCTTACAGTGTACTATACTACTTTTTACAAAAGTAAAAAATCAGTTTCTGACAGTTCTTGGAACACATTGAGCCATTTACAAATGCAGACAAACATTAAACAGATAAAGGTAAAGGACAAAACTCCAGAGGCATATAGTTGCCTATTTTAAGGCAGGGTATAACTAATGATTCAAAAGCACCATTAAAATGTGAGCAAATTATTTGCCTTAAATAATATCACCAACAAATTAATTTTTATCTCTTCATAGGTTGGTCAATCAAATAAGCTGCATTTTTTAATGAAATCATCTGCAGCAAACACAACAGTGATTTATTTCACAATTTTTTGGTAAGAAGGATTTTTCCATTAATTCAGTCTCTTGGGTTTCTAGGGAGAAAAAATAAAACCACGAAAACCCAACATCAAAAAACTACCACACCAACAAAACCGATGTCTTAAGTTTTAGCTTTTATATTTTTCAGATCCTGTACTAGATTAGTGTGTAACTCTGAACTTCATATAGAGTGTTAGTAATCTCTCTTCACAGTTTGGTCAGCCAAAATAATCCTTCCAGGCCTGAGAACCGAGGACACCATCACAGCCTGTCCCAGAAAAGTATAAACAGAAGTAAATTGGGGAGCCACAGACTGGAGGAATGTGACTTCATTACCTGAAGCTGTAATTGGACAATTAACCCCTGATATGCAAAAAGGCCAAACTTATATCTGTCTGAAAAACTGGTGATTGTCATCCAACTTGGGTGTAGCCTCTGCAAGGCTCCTGCACTGCCCAAAGAGTGTCTGTTAAAGGCCTTTAATAAATACTCACTTTATTCTCCAACTCTGTCTAACCTCCATTCTAGGTAGCCAGTCCAAGTCACCAAAACCAACCAAGCACACACAGACCAGAAAAAAAGAAAAAAGTACAATCAGCCATATAGAAATCTCTATAAATTTGAACCCTGACAATTACGTAATTCTTAAGTCTAGATTACCCCTTGAAGATACTGACTCAAATTGGTGTCAGAAATACACCAAACTGAGTTGATTAAACAAAATGGAAAATTTAAGAATAAAATGTCTTGATAAAGAAAAGAAACCAAAAATCTTGTATTCCTGAAATAACTAACACAGGACAGATTTTGGCAGCAAGGGTATCGGTTTGATTTTAAAATTTATCTGAAGCTGTTTTAAAAATATCTGGTCTGTCAGCTTGAGTCAATCATTTTATTTTTTAAATCCTCTAATATTTTCTAACATTTCTCTCCAAGGAATGTTACCGGTGTGCTGTCATGTCATATTATGGAATTGATACAGAGATTGTATATATTGGTGAAATCATTAACTTTTATTTTTATCCCAAGAGAGAGTGCAGCAAATAAGAAGTTGGTCCCAAACTACTATGTGAATTTTAAAATTCTTCAATAAATTGTTAGATGATATTTTGTTGGTTTCAACACAAAATCTGGATGACAGCTTTCAGAGAGTAAAATTACCTTTTTTTTTTATGTCAATGTGAAAGTTACCACTGTTATAACATACTTAAATGAAATACCTTACTGAGTGTCTGAATATTTCCTGAATATTTTTACTATTCATCTTCTCTCTTTTTCAAAGCCACAGAAGTATGGCTTTCTCAGTCCTATATCTACTCCTTAGCTTTCTTAGCATAAACTGAAAAGAGAGTTTGATTAAATTGTGAGATATTTGCTTTTATTTCTTTGCATCATCCTTCATTCCTCTGGGATTTGGGAGTACAGGATTACTTTTTTTTTCACACTCTCTTCTCTCATCTTCCATAGTATTTTTTGAAAAAAAGAAACCTTTTCTTTCATAGACCTAGTTGTCTCCTTTTTTCTAGTTCATATCTAGGTTAGGATTTTCTCCTGAAGAAAACCACCTTTCTATTTCTTTCCGCTACAATCTACTAATTTGGTGATATTCATTTTTCCAAGTAGCAAGTTGTAGCAAGAACAAGAACTTTGCTTTTAGTTGAGATTCCAGAATTTCTAGAACAGTAGAACTGTTCTTACAATAAATTACAGTGCATAGTATAAAAGGTGAAAGAGATGCTTCCAGCTTTTTCACTATTTTTCGAAGATTTTAGGTCTGAAGGAACAATTTTATTTTCTGCTGAGAGGCACTATGTTTTAACCTATTGAAACATCATTTGCACTCAGGGAAGAGGGGAGGTGGTGTCCTTTGTCTTTAGTCTTCACTGCAACCACTTTATGTGTAGAAAAGGAGGAGTGGGCAAGGAATGTGGAAGGTAGGACAGGAGATGTATAATTACAGCTTGCAATGGTATCTCCAACATTTTCCACTGTGACTGAACCAAGATTAGGAATTCAGGATGCAGAAAGGCATGCTAAGTCTTCTGAAACAAAGATTATGCAAACTAATGCTCAATATTAGTAAATGAATGCTTCATCTAAACAGCTTTACACATACACACACAGAGGACCTAAGAAGGTATATAGATTTACAACAAAGTGGGAACATTAGGGTTTTTTTAAAACAAATTATTGAGGATCAACATGTAGTTGTTTATTTCTGTTAGTATCATTTCATAGCAAACACTATGAAGTATAACCTCTCCTGCTAGTAAAGCAATTTCATATGTAAAATGTTTATCAGAAACATATGCCTGATAGCTAGTAGCAGTAGACTGGACTGCAAACTAAGCATTCTCTAATAAGCTAAGTTAACTCAAATTAAACAATTAAGCTTGTTACCACTCTCAACACCCTATTTGAAATATTTACAATTTAATCATTCACTGAAAGGAATAAATTAAGCCCTGTGAGATTCAAAAAATAGAACACTCAGGTGTGAATTTTACAGTAGTAAGAAAGATCAGTTGGATTGCTTAGCCTAAGCTATACTTGGTGTCAAATTTTTCAACTTTTAAAAATTATTTTCAAATAAGAAGACACAGCTGTGTTCAGAATTGCTCTGTTTGCTTTATATATATGGTGAGCAGAGTAATTGTCATATAATTGCTTTTCAAATTTTAATGTGTGTATTTGTACATATGCTTGCACTTATTTTCATCTCTAAGAAAATTAAATGAAGAATAAGTCACCATTTCTTCCCAGACATTGAAACTTATGTATACAGTATTATGACTGTGAAAAAAAATCCATGAGTTATACCAATGATCTTTATTGCCCAACTCCTTTCCTGCTAACTTGTTATACAGTATTAACAAAGCCATGTATGGAGACAAAACAAAGCAGAGTGAACCTGCCCTTACAGCAGAACAGTGCTGCTGCTATCTACAATTTCATTCTTCAGGAGCTAACTTACCTCAGTTTAGACTCCAGACCAATACACGGGTAGCTAAGACAATCTTTGTTGGAAGCTGATAACAGTGAGATATCAGATGACAACTCTATTCTACTACCTGCTGTCCAGCAATCCAAACTAGTTTCTATGTCACTTTGCATTCTGCCCTCTGTATCTTCAAATCTTTGGGAAGACAGAACAACTCTGTCAATGCACACACCAACCCCATCAGTAAATAGGTGCTCTACCTTGTCTTCTGTGATTAGTTATTTAAATATATGACTGGTTAAAACTATCCAAATTCAACTGGGCCTGCTTCAACAAACCATATTTCACATTTCCTTTTCAAAATGTTTTGTTTCCTATTAAGCATCAGGAACTTAGTTGCTGTGTGCCCTTTCAAACAGGTCAGAGCTACCTTTGACTTTTCACTGAAAGGTTATCGTGCAGAATAAGCCAAGAAAGTTCAGTTATGTAGGCAAAAGAAAATCCTCAAAGTTGCAGTATTTACATATCTACATAAAAATCTACATACCAATTTTTGCACTTATAATTGAGTTATATAGCTGAGCACCTCAACAAAATAGAAATCCCATATTCACATTCAAAGTGTTTCCTGTACATATATAAAGCCTTTCCAGCACATTACCAGATAGCAAGGCACTAAGTGCTAAACAACTTCTAAACCAGAAAACCCTTGGATAGCTAGTGATAGAGCCCCAAAAGGAGATTTCCCCTATTTTAGGGATGTAATTAAGAAAAGGAAATACTTAAAAACCCTTTAACTCTCATTTGATTCAGTAATTGAAATTGGATTTGATTTTCCTTAAAAATTATTGTTATACAAGGATGTTCTTACTGCTGTAGTGAACATAAAAGAAATATTTTAGGAAAATGGCAAACAGGTCTTATTCTGAAATTTTCAGTTCTTTACTGATGTATCTAAACTTTTTAACTGAATTGCCTGGTCATTTCATTAAGATCTACAAAATTAAAAGCCCAGACTGAGGAACATGCAAAACTGCTAACTCTTCTAGGCTTTCCAGTTCTTTTGAGCAAGAATTTTAATTCAGAAATGTAAACAAAGTCCACCTCAAAGCAAGTTTTCATAAACAGAAAGAACAAAGATTTAATTATATTGTCACACTATAGATCTGTGCAGTCCATATTTTCAAAGGTAGGCAAGTTTTCAAAATCATGTCATCAGACAGAAAGGTGTTGAAAAAATATGGTTTTGATAAAAATAACTTTTCAAAAAGTAAATTTCAAATACTGGAGTTAATTGCTTGGTTTAGACTGAAAGAATTCCTTAACTTTTGGCAAACTATTATTGAACACTTAAGATTTACAAAACACTTTTTTCCTTCCAAAGTCATCTTGGCAATTTGAATAACCTAAAAAAATTCAAAAAATATGTTGTTGCTTCCAAACCTGAATACAAACCACATAAAAATAATAGATAATCGTGATTAAAAATAAACCAAAACAAAACAAACTACTCAGTTTATTTGCTACTTCTCCCAGACACTGTGAGCTTTGGACTAGCAACAGTACTAGCTATCTACTAGTAATATCTACATACAGCCTGACTAATGACCCTGGAAAGCAATGCCATGGAAAATGACCTGGGGGTCCAAGTTGAGCATGAGCCAGCAGTGTCCTGGCAGCCAGGAGGGCCAAGTCTGTCCTGGGGGGCATCAGGGACAGCATGGCCAGCTGGGCAAGGGAGGGGATTGTCCTGCTCTGCTCTGCTCCTCTCTGCACTGGGACAGCCTGGTTTTGGGTGCTGTGTGTGCTTTTGAGTGTCACAATGTAAGAAAGATTTAAAACCATAAAAAATATATAAAGTTATTAGACAGTATCCAAAGCAGAACTACGAATATGGTGAAGGGTCTAGAGGGGAAGATGTATGAAGATCAGCTGAGGTCATTTGGTCTGTTCAGCCTGGAGGAAACTGAGGAGGAAACTGGAGGACTCATTGCAGTTACAACTTCCTCATGTGGGGAGGGGGCAGACACTGATCTCTCTGGTGACTGGCAACAGGACCCAAGGAAATGGCCTGAAGTTGTGTCAGGGGAGGTTTAGGTTGGATATTAGGAAAAGGTTTCTTCAACCAGAGGGTGGTTGGGCACTGGAGTAGTTCCCAAGGGAAGTGATAACAGCACCAAGCCTGACAGATCTCAAGAAGCATTTGAACAATGCTCTCGGGGACGTGGTGGGATACCTGGGGCTGTGCTGTGAAAGGGTCAGGAGCTGGACTTCGATGATCCTTGTGGGCCCCTTCAGAATATTCCGTGATTCTATTATTTTTTCAACCCTCAAGTATATCAAAAAAGATTAAAGTTGTACACACAGTTTGGGAGGAGTCAAGGGAGGTGAAGTGGATACTGATAGTTGATATACTAAATAGTATTGAAGGCAGGTTTCAAAGAGTATTGTAGATGCTTACATTGAAATACATCAAGAGTTTTAATCAGTGTTTGAACCACATAGTTTTATGTAATAATTCATGTTGTTTGTATTGATAACAAAAGGCTCCCTCTTTCTCTCTTTTGTGCCTCCATGCTGTGTGTCAGGCTTGCAGAAGTAGTATTTTATCAACTGTCCCTTTAAATAATGGAAACTATATTTTGAATAATGAAAAGAATCATGAGACACCTGGACTGTTTTGAAATAGTCTTACAGAAGGTGATCTAAGCAAATGAATCTGCAATTTACAATGAAAGTAGGCCTGCTGGGCTTGGCAGGCTTCTCCCTCTTTTTGCCTTTTCCATGTTGTCAGTGATACATTGGTTTTGCTGAAGAACCCAACACTGATCCTTCCTTCTGATCAGTTGTTGAGAGTTTATTGACCTTTAAACTGAAACAACAGCAGAGACTTGTCTAGTACAGCCTTCAGCAAAAAAAAAATAAAATATTATATCCTGAAATCATTCCAGGAAACAATACTAAATATGCAGATAAAATGAAAGAATCTAATAGCTTTGAAAATGTTTACGGAAAAATATTTCAGGTAGTTTCTATTGATGATAGATGACCGAAATTCTTTTGACACAAGAATTTAGAAACTCTAACAGTACATGGAATTCCTGTTCCAAATAATATGGTAACACCACACTGAGAGGTAAAACATGACCACAGTCTTGGAGATTTGGAACACATTCAATGAAAATAAGGGTAAACAAGCTGTTATGCTGCTTTTAAATGTTTCTTTCTTTTCTTTTGCTACCTTGAACCCCAGCTGCTGCACATCCAGTTGTAGGCAGGAATCACTGAGTCAAGATCAGGTTTCTATGCAATTTCAAATATCTCGTTAGAATATACTACTTGGTCCTGCTGCTTGAAGTATGAAGTGACTTCATGTTAGCTGATTCAACAGGAGTTTTTTTGTGTGAACTGGTTTTGACTTAAAAATTACAACCTTTCCTCACAGGCTTCCTCTCAGTGGAGTATGTTGGAGTTCTCAGTGGAGAAAGTTGGTTTTGTCCATTTAAAAAAGATTTGATCCTCTTTTGGCTATAAATAGAAGAAGTATTGCATATTTTGAGTGTTATAAAACCCTAAAGCATAGCTAATTATCTTCCTTCTGTGGTCTGAATGACGTCCTGGAAAACTGGTGTAAAACTTCATGTAAACATTAAGACTGAATTTCTTTAAAGCATTTTTCACGTATCCTTTCCTAGTTATGACAACAGATAGTACAGACATAAAGGAGGAAATAGATTACAAATAAGATCAGTGGGAGACACATTTTCCTTGCATACACTCCAAAAGAAATCCAATTTCAGGAGGAAAAAGGAACAGAAAGGAAGATAGGGAAACTGAAGTCTGAGTAATATATACAGTTGACTTCACTAACAAACAGAAAATCCAAAACAAATAAGTGTGAGGGACTATGTTTTATAAAGAAATTTCTGAAGCCCTCTCCATGAAGAAGAGATGTGTAACCTAG
>VWYO01027274.1:0-22962 GCA_013400275.1 Rhadina sibilatrix
ATTCCCCTATCTTTGCCTGAAACTCTCTAATTGCAAAATTATAAAAATTTGGAGGAGTGGGCTTACATTCTCCATTCCAAGGGGAGCTTCAGCTTTCCCTGGCGGATACCTGTTGTTCCAAACCAAGACACTAACGCAAAAGTCTACTGGCTGCCAGAGCTCACACCCAAGATGCTGCGGCACTTCAGCTTTTCTTATCCCCTCATGGGGAAAAACACCCACTGCACATACATCCAAAAAACACCCAGATTACCAGGATACAGAACATCTGGGGAGAAACTGGAGGGCAGATGTGCCAGCTCCTCTTAGAGGGATTTAAGATGTGGATGAGCAGTGAGCAGACTCTGTAGTTTGACCAACATCATGGATTCAGATGCCCTGATGAAAGCCTTCAGCCCTGTGCACAATATCCAAAAACTGGAAAACTGCATCTGTTGTTCTGGGCTGAAATTCCTGGGTTGGTGAGTATTGGAAAGGAGCCTCTGTGGGCCTAGAGAGATCTACATTGCAGCTCTGTGGTGTTTGTGTTTGGGAGCAGCTTTCTTTTGGACTGAGCAAGTTTTGGAGTGCTAACAGCTTTGTGGAGACTCAGAATGTGCCTTGGTAGAGCTCAGGCGGGATCTGCAGAAGAGGCATCAAAAGCTTTCACTCTGTCCAACTTAAATAGGCACAAAAGGTGCTGAACACCTGACAAAACCTGCTCACCCCAAAATGACCAGGACTGAATTCCCACATGGTAAGCTGGGATATGACCTTTTCAGGTTGAGGCCTATGCTGAGTGTTTTGGGTTGCAATTCCTGCCATCCTTGGCTGTTCCTTTCCCACCTCACTCTCCAGCCAACCTGCTGCTTTCCTGTCTTTGTGTTTGTCTCACTTCAAGCTCTGTTGTCTTTGCTTGGGACAGAACTTCTGCCTGGACTGGTGCAAACAGCCTGATGTTGGACTCCCAAAGCCAGACCTGATCCTGTTCCTTCAGTTAAGCCCGGAAGAAGCAGCAGAACGAGGGAACTTTGGACATGAACGTTATGAGACCAGCTCCTTCCAAGAGAAAGTTCTTCAGTCCTTCTATTGTCTAATGGAGGACAAGACCCTAAACTGGAAGGTGAGGAATTAACTCTAATGGGCTTGACTAGGGTGGGGATCTCTAGTGCGATCTCCCAAATTTTGCCTGTCACATCCCTGTGCTGCCCCTTCCCTCTTCTACTTAGTGGGACACGTTGGGGACCAGCCAAGGGCTCTTGTAAGATGTGGCAGAGAGGGCACTTCCCTGTTCCAGGAGACGCTGGTCAGCTCTTGGTGCACCTGGGATGAATCCCTAACTTACCTGTCTCTGTCACACACCCCAGAGACTGCCAGCAAACAACATGCAGCAGCAGTTTCTTCTGTTTCCCTTCACTCACCCTCGCATCTACTTCTTAAATGCCTATTCCTACATCCATTGATTTCTCCCAATCCAATCCAGAAACTACAGAGAGGAGGTGTAATTAGCTCATTTCACTACTCAGGAAAAGTAACAATATTGAGTAATGGGGGGCTAAGCAGATGTTAACAACAAGGTTTTTCTCATTTGTTGGTGTCCAGTAACAGATCTCTGTATTCTCTGTTATCTGTCCAATATTTTTGTTGTCTTGGAAACAGACAGTGAATGCTTCAAAGAGCATTGAAGACTTGCACAGAGAAATCAAGTCCATTGCAGAGGAAACTATGCAGGAGGTTCAGAATAAACCTTTGGGAGAACTCTGGAAATGAAACTTCATACAGATCTAAAAGAGTCACAAAAAGGAAAGGTCACTTCTTGGATCTTCTGCACTTGGATGACTCTGTCATCCCAGCAGCTTCAGGTTAGATCCTGTGTATTCCTTTGGGTCCAACATGCTGCTGCTGTCCTTTTTGTTACCTGCTCCTCCCTTCCATCCTGCATAGTCCCTTCTGCATTTTTTAATGAATATGCCATGAGTGTGTATCAAATTCCTTGTCAAAACCTCCCTCTCCCAAGCAGGAGCTCCTGTTACAGCTCCAGTCCTGGAGTGCAGATGTGGCTGTGGAGCCCAGGGATACAGACAGTTCCCATTTTTAGGGTATTGCCATGTTTCTGATCATTCTTCCTCTCTAGTAAATGCACTCCCCCTGCTCAAACCAGTTTGTAGAGGACTTGCTAATAAATTGTTTTTTTAAGCATTTGGCACAGGGCATTTTTTTTCAGTATGATAATTTATCTTCTAGAAGGATACATGGGAGGTAAAAGTGCTGCAGTTCAGGCACTAAATCCAAGGAAAGCTGTTTGCTAGAGCTGTGGAATAAAAGAAGAGGTGAATTCAAGCCTTCTCCCTAGCTGTGCAATGCTGGACAGCTCTGAGCAGGTAAGAGCCTGAAATAGATGAATGAGCTCCTAGCAAGGCCAGTTTGGAGGACAAGTGGCACATAAATTATTTTAGACTGGCCAATATGAAAGGAAATAGTCACTTGTTGCTCCTGCACACACCCCAGTGCAGCTTGAAACCAGACCAGCTATGAATCACCTAAATCATCAGAACAAACTGGAATGTTAATCATTTGCAAGGGACACTGAGAGATGGGCATGGTCAGGAGAGTTCAGGTCTCTCTGCTGGATGTTTGACTCACCTTCCAGTAGGGTAGGCTGCTCTGATCTCCATAGACTAAATCTTCTCTCACTCAGACAGAGGCAGATTGAACTGATCCTCGAGCAGGGAGACAAGTTAAATATTTAAAACAAAATTGCTAATACAACATCAGCTACAATGGCAAAAGGTGCTGCCTTCCCTCCACAGCTGCCCAGTACTTGGCAGCCAGACACTCCTGGGGAAGGAGGTGAGCCCCTGCAATGCTGCATCAGGTCCTGACAGTAACACTGGTACAAGATAACACACTGAAAAGCCAGAAATACCTGTTAAAGATCGGAGCTGAGCTTAGCCCGGTTATTGGGGTTGTGTCAACACTCAGGTACAATCTTGTCTGGCAGAGCTGTCCTTAAACATAAAACCATGAACATGGAATAAACAGGGGAATCATAGACTGATTTGGGTTGGAAAGGGATCTTAAGGATCATCTTTTTCCATGGGCAGGGACACCTTCCACTAGACCAGGTTCCTCCAAGCCCTGTCCAACCTGGCCTTGGACACTTCCAGGGATGGGGCAGCCACAGCTTCTCAGAGCAACAGTGCCAGGGCCTTCCCATCCTCTGAGTGAAGAATTCCTTCCCAGTATCCCATCTAACCCTGTCCTCTGGCAGTGGGAAGCCATTCCCTCTTGTCCTGTCCCTCCAGGCCCTTGTCCAAAGTCCTTCTCCAGCTCTCTTGGAGCCTCTCTACACCACACTGGACTCTTCTGGTGTATTGCATACTACCCACCACCGCCTTCAACGTGTGCAAGGACATCAGGACAGGCAAAGATTTTAGATCTGTTTATTCAGATAGAAATTGAAAGCAGATGAATGGAGCACAGCCCCACTTCCTCTGCTGCCTCTTCCCCTGACTACAACAGAGAAGAGGAGAAGCAGGCAGAAAGCAGCAAATAATAATTTAGTGACAGAAGCATTGTGGTTCCCAGTTCAAACCTCTGCTTTCGGGTATCACAGGGACAGTTAGAGCATCAGTAGGTCAGTCACGGGGGAAACACATTATTTCTAACTTGGTGGCACCACCCTTGGGCACACCACCATCATCTGACAGGTTCCAAACCTGAATGCACAAACCAAAGCCTTGTAAACAGGGTTGCAGTGTGCAGCACACACACCAAGGAAACTACGGCAGCAACTTCCCTTGCAGTGTGCATGGAGACAGCTCTCCTCCATGTTTACCTTTCTCTCTGTGGAGAAAGGCCCTAGGCAGAGCTACCATCTTAAAGTAGCTAAAATTTCCAGTATTTTTGGACCTTCTCAAGGCATTCTGCCCTCCTTGGGATGGTTACCTGACAGGGGTTTCTCCAGGTTGGCTCCTACAGCACCTCTGGGCACACTCCACAGGGAGGGGCAGGCAGAGGCAAAGTACTGACAGAGCTCGGAAACCTACTCAACCTTCAGGCATCTCTTCTGCTTTGGAAAGGGAATGTCTGACAGGAGTAGCTGGAGGAAGTGCTGACCAACCCACCCAGGGCACCTCAAGAGGTTTTACAGCTTGGGGTTTTGGCAGGACAACATCACTCCCTAGTCCCCATGCCAGCACACTGGGGGGCAGGCAGAAGAAGCCTGGCATTTCTCTGGTGCCCTGTTTCAGCTCTCCCAGCTCTGGACTCTTTTTTTCCAGGGCTGTAGAATTCAGTTTTCTGTTCAAAGCAGCTTTCCTGAAGGTACTTGCTGTAGAGACTATTCCACTGTAGATGCACATGGATTGACTCACTTAACAACACGGACATTTTCTATTCTTCCATTCCTTCTGTTATTTAAACTGGGATTGAGATGCTCCCCAGCAGCACAGCACTGCTCCACACTTATTGAATTCCCAGTCAGTCAGAAGTTCCCTCAATTCCCTTTCCATAGGGTGTGAACAGGAGAGGTAGTGCTGAGTGTCCTGCAGAGCATGAACAGGAGCTGTACCGTAGGGACCTGCATTCCGGAGGCTTCACAGCTGTCTGTGGGACATGGCTGCTGTTCCCTGGCACTGTGAGCTGCAGTCCAGGTTGGCCAGTGAGAAAGGAAGCTGCTAAAGGCATTAACTGGACGTTTCTCCTGCTAAATGATGGGTGGGATCTACTTAAGCTTCAGAGGGGAGTCCCCATGGAAGGATTCAGCGCTCTAACGATTTCCGTGCCTCCCCCGGGAAAGGCCCAGCTGACCTGCTGATGTAACAGATAGGCTTTGAACTCCTAAGCACCACTGCATCCACTTCCAGCAACTGTTTGCTGCTGAGAAATTCCAACTGCAGCCAGTAAGGCTGTAACACCCTCTGGGTTCTTCATCCCACTGCAGACACTGCGCGCTCCGCTCCGAGGCTGCACGGAATGCCAGGATGGGCGGGAGGCAGGGATGGCAGCAAGCGCCTATGAAAACCGGTAGCCCCAGGCTCTCGAAGGAGCTTCCCTCCCCCCTTCTCCCCACACATACACAAATTTGCAGAGTCAGTTTCCTATTTGTTTTCAAAGGGACAGGATTTCAAAGTCTTCATCTTCGGAGTCAAAGAACCTTTCCAATCTGTCGGCATCAGAGGAGTCTGGAAGAGAAGAAGAAAGTGCTGCCTCAGTGGGATGCTGTGGCTGGAGGGCATCACAGTTTGAGTGCCAAGTGCCTGCAAGTTCCAAGATTCAGTGACAAATCCAAGTGAGGGCTCTGACGAGGATAAGAACAAGTCAGTGGTATGGAAAATGCACTAGGGAGAATTACATGGAGCACAGAAGCATGTCACCTTTCTCAGATCCAAACACATTTCTGCTGCCGTTGTTTTGTACAACCCTAGTGTGCCCTAAGCTCTGCATTAGCAGAAGACTGTTCTGCCTCAAGAGGCTCAAAACAGGAGAACTTGCCCAGGTCTGGACTAATACCCATGAAGATCTTTGTCCCAATTAAGAGATACATTTACCCCTATGTATTAGAGAATTGTTTCTGCTATAGTTGTTTTTAGTGCAACTGTTAGGGAATGTAATTACAACAGGCACTTTCCTAAAAGCAATTAGCACAGTTCACTTTGTGACAAAAGGTAATGTTAGTGGATCCTACCTCTCCACTCTTCCAACTACATGGTTTGAAGAAGGAGCTCACACTTAAAGGGGAAGGAAGCAATTCTAGCACAGGGGGAAGGAGAAATTTTATTAATTCAGGCTGGGCAGTTACAGAATTCCAGAATGGTTTGCATTGGAGGGGATCTTAGAGATGGGCAGGGACACCTTCCACTAGACAAGGTTGCTCCAAGCCCTGTTCAGCCTGGCCTTGGACACTTCCAGGGATGGGGCAGCCACAGCTTCTCTGGGCAACCTGTGCCAGGGCCTCACCACCCTCTCAGGGAAGAGTTCCTTCCCAGTATCCCATCTATCCATGCCCTCTGGCAGTGGGAAGCCATTCTCACTTGTCTTGTCACTGTGTGCCCTCCCCAGTTTTCTTAGAACCCTTCAGGCCCTGAAAGGGGCTCAAAGTTCAATTACTCCTTCTAGTGAGAGACAGGACTAACAGAAATGGAATGGCCTTGGTAGATGGGAGAGGCTCTACAAGCCAGGGAAGAGGGAGAAGGATAAGTAATCCATTACATAAACATTTTTAAGAGTAGGAAAGATAACATTAGGGACAATTTAAGACAGGCAAGGATCAATTGACAGTTTAAGGGAATTGAGCACTCTTAACAGCAAAGGACAGTGTGATAATGAAAGCTTTTATGAAGGAAGGCAGAGAGAGAGGGAGAGACCAGAAGTGCAGGGTGCAGGTTGCCAGGAGGCAGCCCAATGCCTGGTGACAGGGTAGGCTTGCCCACACACACTCAGTGCTCTTGGCAGAAGCAGCCAATGGCTTTTATCTCCTGCAACATTTGCTCATATTATTAATGTGATAAGCAGAGCCTGACAGGCAAGATTAGTGCCCAGCACTTGTCCTTTTTCCCACTGGTAGTGGTTCATGCCAGGAAGGAGTGCCTTATGCTGGAACCACGTGTGACCAGTCCTGGAGCATTTTCATTACCTACAAACTCAGTTTTCAGCCTTTACACTGGACGCTTTTGATTCCTCTAAGCATCCCTTCAGAAACCACAGAGTCACACTGCCATGACAGCCTGTGAGCTTGTTTGTTCTTCTGCTCAGTCACCATCACCATTCACAGATTATTCTAGAAATCCTCTTGAGACACTGTGGGACCTGCAAACCTCTAGCTGAAGGCCGAAGAACTACATCGATTGACCCAAGAGCTCCAGGTTAAATTCCAGGTGGAACAAGAACATACTAAATGTCATCATGCAATTCCACATGATTTCCAGAAACCCAAAGGGACCGGCTCACCCTCAGATCTTCCCTCCCTGCATGGCCTCACCTGGTGTGAGATTCAGGACGTCGGGGTTGGAGAAGTGTGAGGGCTGGCGTTCCACCAGCTCGAACATGGGCAGTGCTCCTCTGACCAGAGACAGCTGTGGAGACAGAGCAGAGCCATGAGAACCAACAGCTCTGCACTGCTGGTGCACTTCAGATAATGATCTGTTGGGACTTCACTCTAGCTGGAAAAATGTTTTTCAAAGCTTTTGAATTACATTATCAACAGGATTTCAGAGCTATGCTTCTTTTGGTAGTTTAATAAACTGTTTTAGTACACTTAAAATGGGGTCATGCTGCAGAGAACATGGTCTCTGTGCAGTGGTTTGGAAACAAAACAATACCTGATAGTCCTTTCCCAGGGATAGAGAATCAGACACTTATTAAAGTTGGAAAATAACTCCGAGATCTTCGAGTCCAACCATTCCCCCAGCACTGCCAATATCACCACTAAACCATGTCCCTGAGTGCCACACCCACATGCCTTTTGAGCACTTCCTGGGATGGGGACTCCACTATTGCCCTGGGCAGCCTGTTCCAATGTCTTACCAGATCCATAAACACAAACCTTTTTGATTTGCTGGCACCAGTCATTAAAGTCTGCCTCTGTGTTGCAGAAGAAGCCCTGAAAAAAAAAAAGAATAAGAAGACTTTATCTTTCTATATTTTAGATTGATTATTTCAGACTTAAGGCTCTGTGTCAACACCAAGTAACATAATCAGGACTGGGAGCAGTTACTACTCCTGACTGTGTTGCTTTAAAAGTGTGCCTCACGCTGCCCTGTTAAACTGAACACTCCACAAAGGCTTGATGTGTTCAGGCTATCCAAGAGCTGGAATCATCAATATTTTCTTTACTGCAGGAGGAAAACTAGGAGGAACAACGGAAACAAAGGGCAGGTATCTCAGAATCAACAGAAAACAAGCCATGCCACATCATCATATGGATTCAGGGATGGATTCAGATCTGCCCATCAAAAGGCTGCAATCAGAGCCCAAACTAAACCCAAGAGAATGACACTGCTCCATAAGGAATGGTATTTAACTGCCATACAAGGGGGACTTCCCTGGGACAAGCCACTCTGTGAGGAGCTGCTCTACCAGTGTCACCAAAACCCAGGGCACTGCAGAGTACCCAGCCCATCACCACTGCCTCTGCCAGCTCCCCGTGGGAACAGGGGGAGCCCAGCAGTGCTCCTGGGCTGATGGGGAACAGGAGGAACAGGACACACCACGGCAATGGAGGGGTCGAGCTCGGCGATGCTCATCCTGCACGGAGGGTGCTGGCAGTGGAAGCTTTCGTCGGGCAGGCAGCCACTGTCACTGGGCTCCACCGCCGGCTGCGTGGTGTGGGGATCCAGGTAAATGAGCTCCTCACCTGGGCACAGAGGCAAGGACACATCAACAGGAAGAACCATGCCAAAAGCTGAGAAGTGGTGAAAGAGGAAGAGCAACGGCAGAGCCAGCTCTCATAACCATGCAGAGGGATCCACATTCCAGGCACATCTTGCTTTCAGCCACTTCCCCAAATGCTTCTCAGCCAGGCACAGCTGCCAGCACAACCACGGTGGCCACTCCACTGTGACACCCTGGGATTGAGGCACAGGCACTATTTGGGTATTGTTCCTGCTTCTCCCTTCCTGGGTGAGCCCAAATAGACCCCAGAAATCTTAAGCACGAATAACCTGAGGTCTCTAGCAGAGAGGAAACCAGAGGGAAAGAGGAGAGTAATAAGAGTTTGTACGGTTTGAGGAACACCTGAAGAACAGTTAAATCCAGCCAAGCCATGGAGGAAGGTCAGCTGAGAATGCAGGAAGCAGGCTCTGTGCACTCCACAGACTGGATTTAGTGTTATGCAGTGGAAGTTCATGGCCACTGTTCAAATCTACATCACTCAGGTGAGAAGTTTAGCTCACAGCAGCCTTCCATGCTTCCAGCAGGAAAGGAGAACCCTGCAGCATGCACCACAGGCTAAGCAGCAGAGCTGTGCCACCCCACAAGCATTTTTTAGCTGGGGGAGATTCTTAGGACAATCTTTGCAGTCCTCTGGGCACTCACCTACATAGCCAATGAAGTAGTGAGCACTGTTTGGCTTCCCTCCGATCACTCCCAGGGACTGGGGCATCATGAAGCAGTGCTGGAAAAGCAACACAGAAAACACACAGCTGACAGACAGTGAAACAGCAGGTGGGAACAAAGGCAAACATCCAAAAATGCAGTGGGAAAGATGGACAGGGACATGGAAAATCAGCAACTCTAGCAGCAAAACCAGCCATTTCTGGAGAAAATCTCCATCAGGCTGCAACACAGGGCTTTCTAGGAACACAGAAGCAGCTCAAAAACACTTTTAACTGCTGACAGGAGTACAGAGGTGGACCAAATGAAAGAAGCTGCACTACTCCAGGACTTGGTATGGGCAAGTCCTGGCTCTGCTGCAATCAGTGGCAAGATCCCTGGAACTGTCATCAGGTTGCAACAGTGCTCTCAGGAGGGAACAATCATTCAGGAAACAGCTTAAGTTCCTTATCCACCTGGAGCAGCCAAGCATGATCTACTGAGTTAAGTGAAGTAACCTCCCACAGATCTGAACCTGGAGGTCTCTTACCCAAGCTCAAGAGCTTGCTAGCATTGTGCTCCCTGTCTTGTGCACACCCTAAATTCTGCAGCTTCTCAATACCCCAACTTGGAACCACCTGACAGCTCTTAGCCTCAGTCTGCAGCACAAACCTCAGCATCCCAGCCATGGGGAGTGTGTAACACTGTATTAACACTCAGGGTACCACCAAGAAGGGTACAGTTGTGCTGAACAAAGGCTTCAGCAGGTTGGTACCATCTGCACACAAAGAGGGGCTGAGATTTAAGCTGTGAAGTAAGATCCTCAAAAGAAAACGAAAACAAACCCAACCAAAAAAGGCCCAACCCTTCAAGTCCCCCCATTTTCCTGACTACAGCTGCAAGACCCTATATCCTGACTTCTGACAAGGATTGTCTCTAAACACATTTTTCTTTTGCAATGACTTCTGAGTAATTACTTAATTCCCAACAGGATCCTTAAGCGTCACCTCAGCAGGAATGCAGCTCCAGATTCCCTACCTTTAGTGTTTCAATATAGGCTTCATTGATCTCTGTGAGCCCGAGGCGGAGAGGTATCAGCAGCACCAGGGGTTTCCACAGGGCGAGCCTCTCCCTGAGCCCCACGTCCTCTGGGCACCCATTATAGAGCACATCTGACTCCAGGGCAGAGCAGGCTGCAGCTCCAGCACACAGCACGTTGGACTGGCACAACCTCCCTGTGCAAAGGGAACAGCAGCACAAAGCATCAGGACTCTGTTTCCAGACCTTGAGTCATTCCTCTGATCAACAGCTGCTCTTTACCAAAAGCCTGCAGCACTTAAACCCAAGAAGAGCCTTGAAGAGGAGGAGTGCTGGGGCTGTGTGATGTGTGTGCATGGCTGCTGCAGGGCTCAGCCTCAGCTGAGCTCAAAACAAGCCACAGCACCTTGTACTCACAGCTACCAACTGCTGGGCAGCAAAAATGCAAATTCTTCCAGAAAAAGTGAACAAGCACCTGTGCCAACAAAGCTGGATGAGTTGATTAGCAGGTCAGACAACTGTCCTGAATTCACAAAGCTTGTAGGCAGAAAGAGGAAAGTTCTGGAGTGGCCAGCTCCAGAGGAGTTCACAGAGGATATGAATGAACTGAGTGAGGACAGCATATGAGTTAACACAGGAAATATTCACCTGTAATTAAGTGCTGTAGCAAGATCCTAACATGACATCTGTCTAGAGTTGTTATAACTTTCCTAAAGGTCACAAAAACCTTCATACATTTTATTTGGGATCATTCACAAGCTACTTTACAGACCTAAAGCAGTATGGTCATGAAACTCTGCAACTGCAGCATGAGCTCTGCCTCTAAGATATGGGGCAGCAGAACTCCTCAGGGCATGCACATGACATAAGCACTCTGCATCCTCATCCTAAATGCTTGACAAACAAACAGCCAGGCTGTAATGGACCCAGGTTATGTAAATTCTGGTCCAGAAATAACTCCAAGTCTACCTGTCTCACTGGCCAATTTAATTACTTGCTGGGTGTGTGAAAAAAAAAAAACCCAACCCGAACCCCAAAGAAACCCACAGCATGATTAAAGAATCATGAAGCCAAGGCAGTTGGACAGAATGCCAGAGGCTCATTTAATTTATTCCCAGCCTAAACTGAATGCCAGGACACTCTAGCAGGTAGGATGTGATGTAAACAAACACCTTAATCACCAGCCATTTGCCATTTCAGCTGGGTATTTGTTCACTACTGAGAGCTTCAAACCCAGCTGAATAAGGACAATATTACATTTAGAATAAATAGGACTTTGCTCTAAATCCTCAGGAGAGACAACAGACAACCTGCACAGATGTTTGCAGTTCCTCAAGGGAGAAGGTGTATGTGTGCATCTGATGCACAGACACAGTAACCAGAGGTTCTGAGGAAACTCAAAGTTATTATTTGTAGCAATTGCTCCTGTTAAAGCAGGAGCAATGTTTTTTTTGTTGCAGTAGCCCAGATGATCTGATATCAGCTGCCAAGCCAGGGCTGTTGCTGAATGGGCTGTCACTGCAGGTTTCCTCATCAGACAAAGCACATGGCAATCCTTTGCTGTGTATGAACATATTTACCTGCAGTTTCAGCAGCAGAGAGCTGGCACAGACTAAATTCACCTTGCTGTCTGGCAGGCTTTGCAGTTCTGTGGTGCCACAGCAGAGCAGAACCTGCCTAAAGCCTCCCAGCTGGATCCAAACCATTTATTGCAAACATATTCCAACAGATCTAACATAACACCTCTCCTGCTGCAGCTGCTGCTGGCAGGTACTGGCTCTTGGATTCTCACCACTTTTGTGATGCACAGGATTCTCCTCCATCTCAGGCCCAGCTGAGATGCCCTTTCTCATGGAACACTGACACAGAAGGGATAAAGATTTATGTTTCTTCACTGCTGCAACAAAAGGTATTTCCTGTGAACTTCTGGCTGAACCCAATCAGTGACCAAATTAACAGATGTATGAAACAACATCACTTTTATCCACAATGTTTGGAGCACAAGGTAACAAACACAAACCTACAGACATCTAACACATCAGACCCACTCACACAGTGACTTTCAGGCCCTGAACAGGTACATTATGATCCACATTTGAGGAAAACAGGCACACATACCCCTGCCCATGACAGGTTTCATGGACATGTCACTTGAAGCAGCATCAGTGCTGAACAGCCAGTGCCACACAGACAGAGCCTGGAGCACACCGAGCCTTGTAGCCAGCATGCTTCACTCTAGAAGTGGTATTTGCAGACTAAAGATGAAAGATAATTCAATTTCTGTTTTAAAACTGGCCTTTGTTTAAGCCAAGGGCATCAGTACATACCTTCAGCTAAGGTTAGACACACACTTCTCAGGCAGATCCAACTGAGACTATCTGACAAGAGATATGACTTTACCAAGTGACTGTCTTGCACTCCAGGCAAAAATTGCCTGGCTATTGATCTTGGCCCTGTGGCAGCCAAGCCAGCTTAAATGGTGCCTGCCACGATCTCACCTGTAACCCTACACCAGCTGTTTCAGAGCACTGCCCTGGCAGAAACACTGCTAGGTTTGTGCTGGGTGGCTCATGGCCTCAGGAATTAGCCTGAAGCAAGCCATGGGAAGGTTGCTGAGGCCAGGACCATGCAGGGCTGCAGCAACCAGCAGTGCAGGTGTTCAGCTTTGCAGCTTTGGTTACTGCAGTGCTGCAGCCAGAGCAGGCAGGCTCAGGATGGGCAAGAAGAGCTGCTCAGCCTCTAGAGCTAGCCTGTGGGCAGGATGCCCCAAAAAACAAAAATGGAAAAAAAGAAGAAACCACCAGGGAATATCCCTTAAAATTATGACAGTGATGGATTCCCTTCTTACCCTCTCCCCATGCCTATTTTGGCCTTTTTTCTCTTCAGATCTATTCTGGCTTTCTTACTCTGTCCAACAGCAGAACCCTCCCTACCAATTATGTGAGAGAGGAACCAGCCATTTACTGCTTGCTCCTTGTGGCCATAAACAAGTCTGACACTGCCTACCAAGCAGCTCCCATATGTTGTCTGAAGGTCAGCAAACCTTCTCTCTCAATCCAGAGGCATCATCAGACGAAATGAAAGTCAAACAAGGCCCTTCCTTGCCCTAGAACAACAATTCTCATCTTGTTTTAGCAGATCTGGACACAGCTTTCACAGATCACAATGTTGGAAGGGACCTTAAAGCTCATCCTGTTCCACTCCCTGCCATGGGCAGGGACACTTTCCACTATCCTAGGCTGCTCCAAGCACCATCCAACCTGACCTTGGATACTTGCAGGGATGAGGCAGCCACAACTTTTCTGGACAACCTGTGCCAGGCCTCCTCACAGGGAACAATTTCTCAAAAGACAGAAATGTACTTCATGCCTGTTGTGCCCTCCAGCTTTTTTCTGGGCTCTTGCTGCCCAGGATACACCACATTCTACCTCCATGTGACACTTACGGATTTCTTCCATCACCACTGTGTTGTCCATGGCTATGTGTACTGCCAGGGAACTCCACGTATCAAAAGTTGCAAGTTTTCTGGAGAAAAATGAAAAATAAGTAAGTGATGAAGGATTAATAAAACCACAAGGCAAAGCTGGCGGTGTATCAGAGAGGAGAAACTGGATTAGGAGAGACTGTAATCATTTATGTGTGAAATGTGTTATCATTTATGCTGTGGAATGTGCTTTGACCTGGGAAAGCTGCTGTTAGGCAATTCCAGCCTATTCCAGGGAGCCGCCTGCTCATCTACCAACGTGAGGGGAGAATGGTGAGAGAAAGGAGGGTGTTGCAAAGGCAGGCAGAACCTTGTCAGCTCAGAGGTACCACACACCAACCAGCCCCACCAGCTTCCTGAACAGAAGAAAGGAAGAGGGCAGCACTTACTTGAGCACCTGCGCGACCGTGTTTGGTCCGTACCACTGGCCTATGGATTTTCCCTCCCCGACTCCCATCTGGGCTGCATCACAACAAAAAAACCAGAATAATGTGGTCAATAATTTCACCCACACTGTATCCCTTCCTAATCGGGTTTGTATTTAATGGGGAAGAATTCTCACTTGGAAACTTTACTGAATCAGCAGTATTTACTGTTTCATGGGGGTGAGAAGCACATCCTGAAGGACGGCAGAGCAAATCCTTTCCCCAAAATGTAGCAGCACAGAAGTTCAAAGGGCAGTGTTGCCTCAGAAGAAGCTTTACCCAGTGTTTGATCACTAGACCACCCCTCTATGACCTGAGTTCTGTTCCCCTCACAGTAAACACTGGGACAGGCTGCTTCTCTGCTTTTTCAGGGAAGTTTGTATCAGGGTGACAGCCTGCCTCAGCCCGTTTGCTACGTCTGAGCATTTCTTTCTTCTTACCTATCTGGTGAATGGAGTAGTAGCTGTCTTTTTTGTCAATGAAGGCATTAAGAACGTTGAAGTAATTATCCACCTGCCTCTTCCCTTTTATCCACCTCCAGTCTAGGACAGACAAGGGATATATGAAATAAACATGGTACTTACTAGCAACCAAAGGCTGCAAGCTGCAATTCTCTTCCTGCATATTGATCAACTCAGTTTTCACATTGTCATATTATTACTAAGCATCTGAGGCATTCCCAACAAGGGAATGCTAAAGGGCTAATTTTAAAATAACAGAAAACATTCTTACAGCTGGGATAAAGTACCATCACCCATACGAAAGCAAACAAACATAACATCAGAAAATACAAACATTCCCAGAGACTTCCAAGTAGACTATTCTCTCAACAGCCCTGAACTTGAGAAGAGTGAAGAAAAAGTTAAGAGAACCCTCAGCGATTCCCAGCTCTGTCCTTGTTATCTCTGTTCTTCCAAGTGCTGCACTCATGGGAGCACATGGCCCTGGCAGTCAGAGTAGGCTGTGCACTGCTTTGTTTACCTCTTCCCAAGTGCCTGCAGACCAAGGCCTGAGCAAAGATCATCTGGCCACAGCGCAGCATGCAGCCCCAGCCTGTGTCGGAGGTGGGACCGGTTCCTCCTGGAAACAAGGACAGAAAATAAACAGGGAATGAATGGTGAGACAGTGCCAAGAGGGAGAAGAATGAATGGGCAGCAGGTTCAGCAAGAAACGAGGCAGGGAATGAGGACTAGCTTAGCTCACACATGCAAGACTGAGAACCAAAAATGTGGTTATCAATGAGTAACTCAGTGGCATCCCTTAAAAACAAATAAACTCCTCTAACACTAACTGAAAGGGGAAAAAGATTCCAAGGGAAATCCAAACAACCCAAGAGAGAGCTGCATTTCTCAGGAGAACAAGCCCTTAAGCCTGGCTGCAGTCTCTTAGCCTAATGCAGACACATTTCTACACAGAGGTGCTTGTTAAAGATGACTTGTAATGCTCATCTTGAGAAGACAACTTATCACGCAGAACAAACCAGTCCCAGGGAAGTCCTGCATGAGAAGTGGCTACAAATAACATTTCGGAGTGAACGATGCAGTCAGGCCAAAAAAAAAAGGCACCAGCCAAAAAAAAAAAAACATAGCCAAGCAGTGAAAAAAAACCACATCCTGCATATTGTTGGAGAAAGCTGGACATCAGCTCATGCTGGAAAGTCTAAGAGAAAGGACACAAGGCTGAAAGCGTTTCCCTGACAGACCTTCCAAAGGAAACTGCAGCTCTGGTTGTTACTACAAATACCAACGATCAAACATTCAGTGTGATCACAGCAGGTAATCTGTGCCTGGGCACAGCTTCTGCAAGTCTTTGTAATACTGCTTTCTTCTTTTTGTCCTGAACAGGGAGAAAAATCACCTGGAGGACTATTTAATCAGCTTCTCAACGGTCACCAGCTCTCTTCTGTAGTTTCTCCAGTAATTCATAACACATACAAATTCCGAAAGTGATAATGCTTTACAAAATTAGCATCAGACAGCTCCCTAACCCTTACAATAATTAAGTGGGCTAGCACAGAGGGAAGGGACAAACAGTAACAGGGATGACTGGGAGGAAAAATACTGAAAGAGGTTTACTGTATGTAACATGCAGATCTATGGTGCAAATGGGGAATGACTCAGAAAATGGGGTCTGTCTTCAACCCACAGCCTTGAATGACTCACAAGGAAACCAAAATTGTGTCTGTGAGCCAGTTAAACGTGTGCTAACCCTTTGTTCTCAAACATATGTTTAACTATGGTGCACAAACATGAATTTAAAGGGATTAAACTGCATCAAAGATGTCTCAGAGCTTGTGAGGCAGAGGGCTTTCCAGCAGGGGAAGAACAGCACAAGCCAGAAGGACCAGTTAGCAACAAGTCTCTTTTCCAAACCTGAGCCATGTTCCTTTCCCACTGACTGCTGGGGATGACAGTGACAGAAGGGGAACATGGGCAGGCCTTGGAGTCCCATTTACCTGCTCTTAGATCTCCTCTGATACACCTTGCACCCAGCACACAAACCCAAACCCCAGAAGAAGCCATGCAGAATATTTTAAGGAACCAAGGCATCCTCCTTGGAGTCCACTGGGAAAGATCCCCCCCCATCAGTACAGCTCCTCTGTGTAACAGAAACTTCTGGCACCTAACTCCCCCTAGACACAAAACAAAACCCCCACGCAGAGTCTGGGGCAGATGCACAAAGGCAGCAATTTCTGTATCATTCTGTAGGTTTCATCATTTTAATCCATTTCAAGCCCAAGACCGTAATTCAATAATATTTCACACTAGACTGATGTAGGATGTGATGAAGTACAAAAATCCTCCCATGTTGCCTAAAAAAAAGCAGGTTTCCCAAACCTCTCCTTCTGTCCTTTTAAGAACCACTGCTATCCCTCCTACCCAAGGGGATGAGGAATTCTCATTATCAGATAAACAAAAAGTCTGTCTAGTCAATTAGATGAGGCACATTTCAGACTCTTATGAATGGAAATGATGTCATGTTTGTGGGGACTGTTTTATTAGGGATAACCAGGTTACAATCATTTCCAGGATGTCTTTAGACTCCTCTAGAGTACATACCAATAGCAGGGAAGTTCTTCCTGTAGGTGAACCAAAGCCGAGAGGTCACATCCAACAGGATCTCTTCCTTCTCTGAAAAGTGTTCAGCATGGAAAGGCACACACATGAGGGGGCACCAAGACAGCTAAATCCACCTCCCACACACCCTCCCAAGGAATTGTGCTCCTCACAGTTTGCAAGCCCAGAGAGGCAGAGTCTGGCTGAGGAACAGGGCAGTACTGCAGTGCACAAAGCACTTCCTCTGCCCCCCAAAATAGCTGCAATCAACACAAAGACACTATGGCCACAGGCAAATTATGAAGCAGCAAACCATCCTTCTACCCCCCGCCTCCACCCTCCTGCCCTTATGACATGTCCCAACAACTTCCATGTGGTAACTTTTTGCCCAAAAATATTCCAGAGTCCACGGAAATGGCCAGACGGACAGAAGCATGGCAGCTAAAACCCAAGTGCAACACTTACAAAGTCCTGAAAACACTGCACTGTGCACACAAAATACCTGTAAAAACACTGTATTTCCGGCCAAGGATCCAAACGGGTTCTTTGGTCTCAGGGAAGTCTTCATACTCAAACCTGAGGGTGTCGTACGTAAGGGTAGCTAGAAAGAGAAAGGAGAAATCATAGACCTTTGATAGCTTTTCCTCTTGTTTTTAAAACCAGACAAAGTTCCAGAATCAGAGCTGCTGTGGCCCAGCCACTCCCACCCACCCCCAAAGCCCCTGGGCTGGCAGGAAATGGTCCCAGTGTCCTGCACCCCTCAGCTCTGGCAGGCACAGAGGTGACCCAGTCCTGGCTCACTCCCAGCTGTTCCGGTGGGATTTCCAGGTTAGGCCAGCTCCAGGTTCTGCCTGGGGCAGAAAACATCTAAAACTTCACCTGGCAGCTACACCATTTCCCAGAACAGGCACCATCGTGGTGCATGTCACCAGCTGCAGCATTGATCTTGAGGGCCCCCCCTCCATCGAGTAAAGTGGTTAAAATCCTCTTGCAGAGAACATAAATTTTGAGGCAAGAACACACGAAACACAGATCACCTTAAGATGGAAAATAAACTTTGCTCAGTCCCTCCTCCAGAGGCACCAAACCCAGCAGAAGCCTTTACAGGTGTCACCCCACAACATGAGGAACACAGAGCTGTGCAAATGTGCTCATGCAAAGGTGACAGGCAAAACTTTTGTCTTTTACTGGCTCCCTTCACAGCATAGCATCCATCAGTGCCTAAAAATCCATGCCCTTCCAGCACCATTCCAGAACAACCCAGCAGCCCAGGCTGCCCTTGGATCAGGGCAGCTTAAGTTGCTGTGCACAGGGTACAAACAACAGGAAGGAAAAAACAGAGGAGTTGGATGAGTTGTGCTCCACTAGATCTGTATTTGGAAATACAGATTTTAAAGTAGCCTGGGAATTCTGGAAAAGACCCATGTGATTTTACAGGTGCTAATTCTGTAACAAACCACCTCTAAAATTTAAAGAAGAGCTAAGACAGACTGTTCTGTAATTGTTAAAGTAGCGATTGAAAACATCTCTCACAGCAAATGCAGTAAAATCTGTGGTAATGTGATGTGAGTTTAAAGCAGGACAAAGGAGTACAGGGCCACAGGCTCCTGTCAGCCCCGTTCTCTGCAAAACCTACCCCTCTCCATGGGGCACACCTTGCTTTTGGCTTCTCCAGAGTAACCTGCTGCTACATAAGATATTTCAGCCTCCTGAAGTATCTCAGCCTTCTGATTCAGATTCCCTGACCTGGAATTCCAATTCCAAATGTCCAAGAAAACCCTCGAGCAGATACCATCACTGAGACCAACTACTGTTTAACCAGGAACCCTGGCAATAGGGATGACAGCAAGCTCCTAAATCAAATTTTGAATCAGACTCTTCCTTAACTCCAGCCCACAAGACTTAAAGCACATTCCTTGTGTGAATTAGTCTTTAAGACTGTTCCAGGCACTTTTAGGATTGCATAAGCAATTCCCATTGCCATCCCATGATGTGACTCCTCAGCAAGCTAAGCAAAACAATTTTGCTTGCACTGAAATGTCCCAGCAAATTACTGCTGCAGTCTTCTCCTCTAACAAACTTTAGCAGGGAAATGAAGGATTTCTTTCCTATCTACTACCCAAACTTGCAAATGTCCAGATTTGAAAAGGTAACCAACATGATATTAACATAAAAACTGAAGTTCTCAGGAAGGTTTTAAAGCTTCAAGGAATACTCTGTGGTTTATTTTGTCAGTTCCTAAGCCTGCTATGTATCCAACTCTCTGTCAGGAGTCTCAAATAAAGAAAATGAGGGAAGCAAGGATGCTACACAGGAACATCAAGCTAAGCACAATCCCTCCTTCTCCCTCCCAGCGACACTCCCTGACCTGCTCAAATATCACAACCTCCACAGCTGCAGAGTTTGCAGGGCACCAGGTCTTTAGCAAAGACAGCATTTGCAACTGGACACTTCACAGCAAGGATCAGCAGCTGGAAAGGGGCTGCTGGAGTCTTTCCCCTTCCACCAAAGCTCAGAGAGGAAGGGGTCAGCAAAGGGGGATCTCCAGCTGGACCATTCAGGGAATGCAGCACATGTGTCATGACATTGCACACTGGAGAGGAGAGTGCCAGGCTTGCAGCCCTTCACTGAATGCCCAACACCTGGCTCTGTACAAGGCCCTGTGTGTCCAGCTGTGCATCCCAAAGAGGTGGTCAGACATTCGTGTTGGGGAGAAAACAGTTGAAATGCAGGAGTTCAGGTTTCCCCTTCACAGTGAAGAAAATTCAAGAGGTTGCTCCCAGTTAGTATCAAGGACATTATAATGGGAGCAATAAACTCCCCACAAGGCTGGAGGTCACTGAGTGTTTCCTTTACAAGCCTCTACCTTCATATGTTCCAGCACTTTTCCAAAGTCCATCTATTGTACTATTGCCCAGATGGGCTAAATACCAATTCAGGCAGGGCACAAAGAACATCACAGACTGCACAGGAGCCTTTCCTCTCCTTCTTACAGCCAGAGATGAAGAAAAGAAATACATCTGGAAATTCACCAAGCAGAAATCCTGTTTGAAGCTGCTCCTCTCAGAGCTGCAGAAGCTGGGTGAGATCAGCACATTTCTCAGGCAGTGCTCCAAAACTTCACCTTCAGAAAGCCCTCGGTCTATTTTAATTACCGACCTCTGAGCATCCAGGACAGTGGAGCAGCAGTTTCCGCAGAGGAGGATGTGCAGTCTCTGCACATCACAACACGACAGCTCAACTTCAGACGCTTTTATGGTTAAAAAACAGTGTCAGCCCTGCACAGCTCACCCTGAGAAAGGCAGCTCCACTTTCCAGGAGCCTTGCACACACCGGGAATGAGGGGAGGCTGGCTGGATCGCTGCCCCATTGGGCACTTCTTCCGTGGGATCTGCAGAACACCTCACCCGAGAAAGCCTCAGCAGGAAAGGCAAAGCTCTGTACGTGCCACAGCAGAATCCCAGAATGGTTTGGGCCAGAAGGAACCTTAAGGCTCATCTCATTCCACCCCCTGCCATGGGCAGGGGCACTTTCCAATAGACCATGGTGCTCCAAGCCCCGTCCAGCCTGGCCTGGAACAATTCCAGGGATAGGGCAGCCACAGTTTCTGTGGGCAACCTGTGGCAGGGCCTCCCCACCCCTCACAGGGAAAAATTCCTTCCCAACATCCCATCTAAGTCTGCCCTCTGGCAGAAGCCATTTCCCCTTGTAGTGGCACTTCAGGCCCTTGTCCCCAGTCCCTCTCCAGCTCTCCAGGAGCCCCTTTAGGCACCAGAAGGGACTCCCAGGTCTCCCCAGAGCCTTCTCTTCTCCAGGCTGAACACCCCCAGCTTTCTCAGCCTTTCCTCACAGGAGGCGTGCTCCACCATCTCGACACAAGAACAACTCTCTAAATACACAGACTTAGGGCAGAAGATGAATTTTTCCCTCCTTTCTCATAATCTTAATCAGCACAATGAAACACTCGAGATAAAAACATTATCCCAACTGGTAGCAAACACACCCAGAGGCACAGCTGGGCGCAGCCCCTGAGTGCTGCTGTCAGTTTGCAAATGCGCTGGAGGCCAGACCTGCCACAGCCCCGTGACGGTCGCTAACTTCATCTCCCACACCACAACCAAAGCCATTTGTTTCCCCATCAACTTTGGGAAACAAGTAACAACAACTGAAGGCTTGGGTGACTCCAACAGAAGCAGGGCAGGTGACTCTCCCAGCACCAACCACCTCGGTCAGTCTGCCTGCTGAAGAACTCACACAAAACACCGAAGCTGAGCTTTGGAGCGTGGCACTGAAGGAAAGCCAGGCTTTGCCATCCAGACTGGTCCTGGGGCTTCTCCACTCTCTGAAAAGGCCTGGCTCTCATGCCTCCCCAAATCCTTTAGCCTCCAACTAAGGCCACCACCAAAAGGATCAGAAATGAGGTGGATGATGTCTCCTTTAGCTGATACAGGTACCTCACCCAAGGCAAAGGAGGAACACAACTGGATGTGGAACATTTCAAAGACAGTCAAGAAGAGAAGGTAAATTTACCACTTCAGTAAAACACATTGCTGGAAAACACCAAACACTTCAAACCCTTACTTTCTGCCCTTTGCAGAAGAAAGATTAAATCTTTTCTTTCCCCTAAGCTCTTTCAAACAAGACAAATCCTGATTATCCAAGCACCAATGAGGAGTTAAGAGACAGACAGTGAGGAAAGTCAGGTTACTGAAGTGTGGTGCTTTCTTGAAGGCCTGGAGCAAACAGTTCCAAGTTTTGCTGCCAGCTCTCTGACCATCTCGGGAGCAGGGCTGGACACAAAGGGGCTCTCAAGGAGGAGATCCAGCCCGGCCATCCACCACAGCACAGCTTTCCTTCCCTTGCATGGCTCACACCAAGGGAAAACAAACACATCCCCCGGATCAGGGGTGCAAGTTCACTCCGCAGAGTGTGTCCCAGGTGTGACACTGGATCCGAGGACACTCCGGCAGAGCCGGGACGCTCTCAGCCGGACCACGCTGACAGCTGCAGCGGCACGAAGGCCAAAACAAGTCAGAACAGCCCTCAGGAGGGACAGGAGCTACGGATCCCCGGCACACCCGTGCTCGGCGGTGCGGAGGAGGAGCCCACGGTGCACAGGGAAGCATTTGTTATTATGGAACAACACTTATCTCTGCGGAGGGGGTGGAAGCCGCTACTACGCTAAGGCTGGAGGGAAGCGGGTCCCAACACAAGTGCCGAACACTTATTTTTACTTTACCACGCACGAACCCAAAATCTCTACCACAAAGAGCTTTGCTAGAAGCCCTTTGTGAGGGTGACCAGTGGCTGAGTCGCCTTCTTACCCCCCGACGACACCTTCTCACCCCTCGAAAATCACCTTCTTACCCCCAAGCTGCTTTCTCGCCCCTCGAGCCCTCACGGGGAGCGAGGCACGGCGACACCAGCCCTGTCACCGCTCCCCGCCCCGGTTCTACCACGGGACAGACGCGACCCGGCGGCAGAGCTCGGAGCTTTCGAGGAACGACGGCAGCACCGGGGCTGGGGAGGGCAGGAGGGACTCGCCGCCCGGCCCTGGCCTGCGCCGGCCCACCCTGGCGCCACGCAGCCACCGCCTTCCCCTCCGCCCCACCGCGGGGAGCGGCCGGGCCCCGGAGGGCCGCGGTTCTCAGGGCCGTGCCCAGGGCGGAAGGCAGCGCCTTCCTCGCCGCCCGTCGGGGAGGCCTCGCCAGGGAGCCGCGGGCCTCGAGCGGCCGCCGGGCCGGACCCTGCCGGGCCGGGGAGTCCAGAGGGGAAGCGCGGCCGCCGCGCCGCGGGCAGGGCCCGCCCGGGACCCACCTGCGTCCATGGCGGCCCCGCCGAGGCTGCGGCCGCCGCCGACACTCACGCCCGGCGCGGCCCTGCGCGGCTGCTGGCGCGACGCGCCGCTCCCGGCCCATGCGAGCGCCGCTCACGGCCGGGATCCGCG
>VWYO01027274.1:23128-49781 GCA_013400275.1 Rhadina sibilatrix
GCCGAGGGCGGCGGCGGCGGCCGGAGATGGTGATCTGCTGCGCCGCCGCCAACTGCTCCAACCGGCAGGGCAAGGCGCGCCGCGGCGCCGTCTCCTTCCACAGGTAAGGGCGGCCCGCCCGGCCCGCCGCAAGTGCCGCGGCCGGGCCGCCCGCGCCCCCGTCCCGCTCCCCCCGCCGGGCCCCCACGGCAGCGGCTGCCCTTTGTTTCCCTCAGGGGATACCGGCTCGGGGCTCCCGGGTCCTCCAGCCCCGGCCGGGCAGCGGGAGCGCCCCTTGCCACGGGGCCCGGGCCCTCCCTGGCCTGTCCCCTCGACGTCCCCCGGTCTGTGCCCCTGCGGCCCTTCCTCCGCCTCATCCCTCGCTGGGGATGCTGCCGGCGGTGAGTCCCCGGGGAAGGTCCCTGTCTCGGGAGTCCCATTGCAAACGGATGAAGTGACTGGTTCCCCCGCTCAGGGGCTTTCTTCCACTCCAGGCATTTCTGCACCTAATTAAATGTTATTAAACACACCCGGTGCAGGCAGCAGCCGGGTTACGGAGGCAGCGCTGGGCAGCGTGTTGGTTCAGCTGGGTGTTTTGGTGGTGGTCACGTCCCCCTTCCTTGTGGACAGGCTGTTCCTCGTGGGGCTGATGGAATAATGGATCGATTGCTGATGAAAATGGAAACAACACATTTTAGTCCTGCGCTTTTTGTGAAGTGGAGCTGTTGATGCAGTGAATGAATATCAAATATTTCGGCCCAAAGTGAAATGGCTCTTAAATTAGTTTAATTCGTAAATGAGTGTAACTTACTAAAACACAACTTTCCCCAAAATCTCCTAAACCTGGCCGTCGCCTTGGCCATCTTAAAGGTCTTTTCCAACCTCAACAGTTCTCTGATTCTGTGCCTCTGTAATTCCTAAAGCACCAACCCTTCTGATTTCCAAAACGTAGCTTATTTTTCAGCGGGTTTTGTCTCTTCCTTTTCTAGGTTCCCTCTGAAGGATTCGAAGCGCTTAATTCAGTGGCTGAAAGCTGTTCAGAGAGACAACTGGACTCCCACCAAGTATTCCTTTCTTTGCAGCGAGCACTTCACCAAAGACAGTTTTTCCAAGCGTCTGGAAGACCGGCACCGGTTGCTGAAGCCCACTGCCGTCCCTACCATCTTCCAGCTCGTGGAGAAGAAGCACGACAAGCTGGATTATGTCAGGAGCCGAAGGAAAATAGCCAGGCAGGTGCCGGTGCGGGATGGGGAGGCCCCGCGGGAAGGAGGCAGTGAGGTAGCACACAGGGCCCCGTCTTCTGGCCAGGACTTCATGGTGATGCAAGGGACGAAAGAGATGGAGGAGGCCGCTCGGCAAGAGGAAATAGGATTGACGTCCGAGGAGGAAAAGGCCCTCCACAGCCAGCTGGACAGCCCTCGGAGAAGGACGTTAGGGGATCATTTGGGTGCGAAGGCTGGAGCGCAGAAAAAGCCTGAGAGGTCTCCCGTGGAGGATCGTGCCAGGGGCAGCTGGGCGGGGAGCTGGGTGGCAGACAGGAGCGGCGTGTCGGTGGACGACTTCACCCCTCCTGCCTCTGGTGCTTGCAAGTTCATCGGCTCCCTCCACTCGTACAGCTTTTCCTCCAAGCACGCCAGGGAGAGGCCGTCTCTCCCCAAAGAGCAGCTAGAAAGGAAAAGGCCAAAGAGAGACGTGGAGCCGAGCTGCAGCAGCCACCTCTTGGGACACGACAAGGCCGTGGCAGAAGTCTCCCCGACGTCTTCCCTCACCGCCACCCCCCAGAAACCCTCCCAGGGTCTGTCGGCGTCCCCGGCAGACCTGACCCCTCGGCCCGCCACCGAGGCCGTGGTGGGGCGCAAGGGTGACACGGACGCCAACCCCATGTCCATCAACGAGGTGATCATGTCGGCCTCGGGGGCCTGCAAGCTCATCGACTCCCTGCACTCGTACTGCTTCTCCTCCCGGCAGAGCAAGAGCCAGGTGTGCTGCTTGCGGGAGCAGGTGGAGAAGAAGAACGGAGAGCTGAAACTTCTGAGGCAGAGGGTCAGCCGCTCTGACAGCCAAGTCAGGAAGCTGAAGGAGAAGCTGGATGAGATGAAGCGGAACAGTTTCCCTTACTTGAACAGCCTGATATCCCAGGACTGTGGTCAGTATTCCCAGGGGTGCTGCACTGAGGTGGAATTCCCTGTTTTCTTAGGGGCCGTTTCGGTTGGAGGCTGTAAAGCTGTGATGGGGAAAAGGTATGAGAAAGGGACCTTCTGGGAAGGAGAAGTAGCAGCCTGTGTAAGACCAATGGATACAGTTTAAAGAATTGGCTCAGTGGGCACACAAGTTAATTCTTACATCCATAACCTTTCAAAGATGTTGAATGAGAATTTGGGTTGTGGTGTTGCGGGCGACTCTCTTGATGAATTAGTTTTCTGGTGTTTATGGATTATTTAACTTGTTTGTGATGCAGTGGCTCCTGTTAGGATTTTCCTTCTTCCTTTGGAGCATCCCTGTGGTTTTGTTTTTTTTTTTTTTCTGGTGTCTGGTGTGTTAATGAGCTGTCCTAGCAGCAGGTATCTGGGAAAGCTGTTATTGTCCTCAGTGGCACAAGAAATAGTTTTGATATTGGATTTCATATACTGCACTCAGTAGTCAGGGTACAGGAAGCGTGAGGTGGGAGGTATCAGATATGACAATGTCATGATGCACATTGAGGTCATGACTTGTGAGCAAGTGTCTGTGTTTGCTTTGATCCTTTCCTCCCTTGGAAGGCAGAAGAAGCCCATAAACATAATAAAGCAGGGAATGATGGAAAATGCTTCTCCGTCAATTATAAAAATAATAATCAAGCATCTGAAAGCATAGGGGAACTCATCATGTAAAAAGTTTGTTACCTAGGAGTCAAATTGAGCCATAACCCTTCTTGCAAAAAAAAAGAAGAGTGTCTTTTAATGTACAATTTGTGCACAGTGACTGGTTGCAAGGTGCATTTCAGGGCATGAGTTGAGGACCATCTAACGGTGCTGTGTGCGTGGCTGCTGAGAAAACATTGGGTTACCTTGGGAAAGATTTGTGATGTGGGGCTTGCTTGGAGAAGTCATCACCCGTGGAGGGTTGGATGTCTCCCAATGGCTAATCCTCACCTTTCCTTTAGGAGAAAAACTTCATGGCTTCTTCTGGAGCTGTTGGGCAGTCAGGAGGGTAGTGTTGGCACAGACAGGCATGTTCTCCAGGCTGTTGTAGCATGGCCAATGTCCTCACTGAAAGAGGAAAGTAGACCCTACCAAAATTCATGGAGGTCACCACCCAGCACTACTTTTCCCATATGTATCTGATTTTTGAAAGTATGGGAAAACTCACACTTCTGTTTGGGTAGAGGGGGGAGAAGTTTTCCTCTGGGAAATCAGCATAGTCTTGTTTGTACCTCCTGGTCTGCGTTTTTGTGTTGTTTAGGTGTTAAAACTAAAGAAAATAACGAAATACAATTTTAGGGTTCCATAGCTGTCATTCATAGATAGATATCTATCTTTATGTATGTATATGAAATATTTATTTACATATATATATTTTAAAAGGTGTCTGCCTTTGTTGGAATACCTTCACTGAGATACTAATTGCAGAAAGGGTATCTTTAAGGATGTTTTTCTTTATTCTAGTAAGCCCTATGATTTTTCTCATTTTTCCCAAGATTAGTGCTTTTGTGCATATGTCTTTGAGAAGTGAAAATTTTATGTTCTTGTAACAGATACTCTTAGTACATGAATTATATGTTCTATTTTGTAAGGGAAAACGTAATTTTTCTTAATGAATTGACCAATTCATTACCCATTCTGTCATCTTTTATCAACAAAACTGGAAATCAGGTTCATGTGAAAATGAACCATTTTGACAATTGTAGCTTGGGAAGTTTATATGGAACCCTTTGGCTGGGAACTTTTTTAAAGGGTTTATTGGTGGCTGACTGGCTTTTTTTTAGCTTCATCTTGGTGTTTTGGACTCTTTTTTGTGTGGTCATAATAATAGTTTATGACAGTGAAAACAGCTGATGAAGTACAGCCAGCTGCTGCCAGGCAGTGTCTGGTTCATGCCCAGACACTGAGTTTTACTGTCATACAAAGCTGAGTTGAGAAAGGCTTTTCATATTCATAAAAGTACAGTCAGGTAACGCATTAGGGTAATAAGAGTCTTTGTTAGTAGCCACGTCTCAGTTGTCCCAACTCATCTGGTGTGCGGTCGAGGTGATGGTTTGAGCTGTGAACCTGAGCCTGCATATTTTTTTCTGCTGAAGGCAGTTCCTTGAGTATAAGTACCTGACTGGACTGACTGTGCAGGTTGTTACCTGTCTGCATCCCTCACGTTCAGCTGTTTCCACAAAATCCTGAGCGCAAAAAAATGAACTTTCGGCCCACACCCACTCAGCAGAACTTCATTTCGGTGCTAGTTCTCACATACTTGCCTCTAATGAGACAAATAAATTTCTGCTGGCTGTGTCCAAGCTGCAGCCAGCTGGGAAGAGCAGGTTTCTGCAGGAGTGCTGCACAACACTGCCTGCCAGCCACGCTTGAGGCCAGGTGACTCAGGCTGGGCAAGTGGCTCCCAGCTCAGGCTGTCACGATATGTTTGACTCGTGTTTCCCAACCTGTCTTACCAGGGGGATCGACTCATTTAGGAGAAGCCCCAGGCTGTCTCTGGCACAGCACGACTGCCATGGTGGCCTTTTCCACCTAAACTTTGAATTTAGGCGTTTTTTTGGTAGGAAAATATTTCCTTCTGTTTCACGAGGTCCATGGACCAAAGGCTGAGCAATGCTGTTGGCAGATGAGCGTGGTTAGGCACGGTGTACCAGGCAGGACAGGGTTAGGTGCAGCTTCTGCAGGATGACAGGATGCACTGGGAGAAATGAGGGAGAGCCAGCAAGCAACCAGGGATGTGTCCTGGAGAAGGCATGGCTGTTCTAACAGCACTGGCCTCTGCTACCCAAGTGCTGTCTGCCTGTCTTGTTCTGCATGAAGGTCTCACGGCTCAGCTGTGCTCGCTCAGACGGGAGATCCCAGCAGCTCCTTCCACAGCATCACCTCCTCTTGCCGTGCCCCAGTTTGGTCCGGTTGTAAAACTACATCTCCCAGCAGGCAGCAGGGTCAGTGTCTTACCCAAACATGAGCTCACTTCCCTCATAGCCATCTTTCCACCCTGCGCAAAGCACTTTCTGGGGGCAGGGGGGCCTGCAGGTAGAGCAAATAGCAAAATATCTGCGAATATGGCTGGGCATGGAGCAGACACAGGTAGGATTCCATGGGATTCCAGTTTCTGTGTTCATCAGAGGGGTAAAGCTCTTAGAATTCAGCTGCTTGGGCGTATGAGGAGCCTCTTCCATGCTGCATGTCTGTTTTCGTGAAGGTCATGTTAAAGGCAGGGGAGTTTGCAAAATGAGTTTATGTGAAAAATGTTTAGAACTCTGCTAGGAATCCGCGGGAAATCTGGCTTGGATTTGTCTTTGAATATCTCTGCAAAGCCAGTGTAGAAATGGGGTCATTTACAGTACTTTTTACATGCAAATAAAGCATAGTTGTCGAACTTTGGAGCAAGCAGAAGGACTTTGGAGCAAGCAGAAGGACGGAGCACTTAATGAGGTGGAGTCCCTGAGGCCTGCTCTGTGGGGCCTGAAGTGATGTTGCTCGTTCCTGTTGCAGAAAACGAATAGCAACATCCTGTTCCTGACTGGCAATGAGAAGTGGGATTGTGCATGGATGGATGAGCTGTGCTTTCACCTGTCTGAGAAGGACTGGACCAGCAACGGGCTGGTGCCCAGTTCAGCTTGAAAATCAAATGTGTCTAATGGGTCACAGAGATGTGCTGTCAGGGAAATTGCCTCCACCAGGGCAGGCACTGCTAGCCTGGCAGTTGCATGTTAATTCAGAGCTAGATTTTGGAAGAAAAATGCTTTTATTCTGAGACAGCAGGTGCTGCTTGTGATTTTTTTGGTGCCCTGTCTGGGATGGGAATAGCCAGGGTAGAAAGCTGGTCTATAGGGTGGGCATTGCAAAGAGCAAGGGAGCTATAAAGTAAACTGAGAGCGAGGTAAGGAGTAGAAATCTGTATGCATAGGGGCTGAATCAATGGCAGAAGGTACCTTGAGAGAGGCTGGGTGAGACTTCACTGTGGCCTGAACACTTGGGTGCGAGGTGAATTGTTTTGTGCTCAGCATGGGAGCAAGCAGTGTGCAGGCTCACCAGCTTTGGGACTTGATTGAGGAAGGTGGCTCTTTGACCTCACCTTTGGAGAGAAAGACAGTTGGAAGGAAGGAAACCAGACTTTTTGCACTGCTGATGGTTTTGGGTGGGTTGTTTTTTTTTTTCCGGTGGGATTGTCTTGTTCTTTCTAGGTTTTTTTTACCTAATAGTCTATAGAGTTTGTGCATTAAGCATTTAATTTTGCAGTGAGTCGGCAGTGACTCACAACAAAAACCCAGCTTGCAGCTAGGAAGCAATGAAACAGCAAACTAAGGAAAACTCGAGAGAAAGACTGAGCTCAGGTAGGGTGTTTGGTTTCTCATAATAGAGTATAATTTAAAAAATATTTTCTCTGTATTTTGTAAAGCAGATCTCTGGCAGTAACTACAGCATTATCACCTTGGCACTTGGCTATGAAATTAATGACTGAGTCTATAGCATGAACATTTGTGAATATAACCACATTCCCAGCTTTTGGAGCAGGGATGGGATGATCTGTTCAACAGCTGATCTGCTGACACCTGGTGGGATGCATCTTTCTTGGGGGAGAAAGAGTTCTAACACAGGAGCTGGTAGGGCTTGTTGATAGGGCCTTAAATTAGCTTGGAAAGGGGAAAGGAATAAAGCCAGGGTCACCCGTGATAAGCAATGGACTTGGGGAGAGGAGCACCAATGGGATCCCTCAATCTGCTTCACCAGGTGTTGGCTACAATGTACCACACCACAAATATCTCTGCATTAGTACACCCAGCAGGAGGGAGCAGTGAGGAGCTCCAAGCTTTGGCCCAGTCCCAGAGATCTGACATCACTGGCATAAGTGAAACCTGGTGGGAGTTTTCCCTGTGACTGGAGTGCCTTGATGGACAGTTCCAGGCTCTTGAGGAGGGATAGGCAGGGCAGGAGAGGCAGAGGGGTGGCACTGTATGTAATAGAAGGGTTGGGGTGTCTGGAGCTCACAAATGGCAATGGCACAGCTGAGAGCCTTTGGATAAGAGTCAAGGGACAAACAAATAATGTGAATTTCACTGTGGGAGTCTACTCTGGACCTCCCAGCCAGGACGATGACACTGACAAATTATTCCTTGAGGAACTAGGGGATGATTCCAAGTCCACTTCCCAGGGGACTTCAACCTGCCAGAAGTTATATGGGAGCATCCCACAGCTGGTACAACCCGAGCCAGAAGGTTCCTAAAAACACCTGCATGGAACAAGTCCTTCAGGGAGCTGACTTGGAAAGATGGTCTTGATCTCCTGCTTGTCAACAGAGAGGATCTCATGAGCAAGTGAACATTTGGGCCAACTTGGTCACAGCGACCACGGAGCCATTGAGTTAAAATCTCTGGTGACAGGAGGAAAAGTGCCAGAAAAACCTCAGCTCTGGCCATGAGGAAGAGCAGACCTCAGGCTGCTCAGGGAATTAGTGAGTAAGGTCCCCTGGGAAATGTTTTTGCAGGTGCTGGGTTCTAACAATGCTGGTCACTTTTAAACATCTTAAGGGCACAGGAACAGCAATTCCTGAATGTCAGAAGTCAAGCAGGTGAGGCAGAAGGCTGGCTTGGCTAACCAGTGATTTCTCTTGGAAATAAGATGGAAAAGGAAGGTGTGTGCCCAGTGGAAGCAAGGTCAGGTGACGTGGGAAGAATATAGAGATGCTGCTCCCCACTATAGGGAGAAAATTCATACAGGCAAAGCTCAATTGGAGTTGAAGCTGCCAGAGCTGCTGAGAAAATATTTTTTTTTTCAAATATATAAATGCCAAAAAGCAGTTTAGAAATAACATTGGCCTGTTCTAGGATGAGGATGGTCACCTCACAAACAGGGACAAGGACAAGGCAAAGGTGTTTAATGCTTTCTTTGCCTCTCTCTTCAAATGGATGATGGATCTCAATGCCATGAGCTGGAGGACCATGACTATGAGAGAAATCAACTCCAGTTGACCTAGAAGTTGTGCAGAATCTGCTGCTCCAGCTGGATCCATACAAATCTGTGGAGCCTGATGGGATTCATCCAAGAATCCTTGAGGAGCTGCTGATGTCATTACAATGCCTCTCTCAGTGATTGATTGTTGAGCAGTCTTGGGAATCCACAGAGGTTGAGTGGAAGCTGGCGAGTGTTGTCCTGTTTTTAAGGAAAACTCCAGAGACAACAGACCTGTCAGTCCCAATTCAGTCCCTGATAAAACCATGGAAAAGATTATTCTGGGAAGTATTGAAAAACACCTAGAGGACAATGCAGGCATCAGTCACAGCCAGCATAGCTCCCTGAGGGGAAAGTCCTTCTTGTTGAACCTGATTTCCTTCTATGACAGGGTAATCCACCTGGTTGATCCAGGAAAGCTGGGAGGTGGAACAGTTTTGGACTTCAGCAAAGATTTTGGTACTGTCTCTTACAGGATCCTTCTGGACAAAATGTCCAGCCCATAGCTGGATGGCTGTGTTATGTGATGGGTGAGGAGCTGGCTCATGGGTTGGGCACAAGGGGTGAGGGTGGCTGGGGTGACACCCAGCTGGCAGCGGTCACTGGTGGGGTTCCACAGGTCTCCATCCTCAGCCCTGTTCTCTTCAACATTCTCTTTAACAACTTGGACACAGGACTTGAAGGAATACTAAGTGAGTTCACAGCCATCCCCAAACTAGGAGGAGCTGTCACCTCCCTCAAGGGCAGAGAGACCTTGACAAATCAGAGATAGACAATCACCAGCTGTGTGGGGTTTAACAAGGGCAAGTGCTGGATTCTGCACCTAGGACAGGGCAACCCTGGCTGTGTGTATGGACTGGTTTAGGGTTAGGGCTGGAGACCAGCTGTAGGAAGAGACCTGGGTGTTCTGGTCCATGGCAAGTTCAATAGGAGTCAGTGGTGTCCTGGCAGCCAGGAGGGACATCCCTGGTCCTGGGGGGCATCAGGCCCAGCATTGACAGCTGGGCCAGGGAGGGGATTGTCCTGCTCTGCTCTGTGCTGGGGCAACCTCACCTCGAGGCCTGGGGGCAGGTTGGGACACCACAGTATGGAAAAGACATTAAGGTGTTGGAGAGTATCCAAAGGAGGCCACAAAGTTGGGGAAGGATCTGGAGAAGCTTTATGAGGAGTGGCTGAGGAGGAGACTGAGGTCAGACCTCACTGTGCTCTTAACATCCTCACACAGGGAAGTGGAGGGGCAGGTACTGACCTCTTCACTCTCATGACCAGTGACAGGACTCAAGGAAATGGCAGGAAGCTGAGTTGGGGAGGTTAGGGCAGGTATCAGGAAAAGGTTTTTTACCCAGAGGATGGTTGGGCATTGGAACAGCTCCCCAGGGAAGTGGTCACAGCACCAAGCCTGCCTGAGTTCAAGAATTGTTCGGACAATGTTCTCCAGCACATGGTGTCATTCTTGGGGTGTCTGGTGCAGGGCCAGGAGTTGGACTCGATCCTGAGAGGTCCCTTCCAACTCAAGGATATTCTGTGATGGAGCTAGTACATCAGTGCCAGGAATGTTTTACTCTTTTGCTGGGGCGACCATCAGCAAAGTGCCCGGAGGGGTGCAACTCTCAGAGCAGAGCAGCAGAGTATGAAGCCACCTTCTGTACTTAAATATGGACAGAATATACCAAATGCGACTACTTCTTAATTACCAGAATCTTGATGATGATGATGATTTAATCCCAGTGAGCAGCTGTGCTGAAGGAAGAACCTCAGGGAACTGCCCAGTTGACACTACAGACTTCATACTTTCAAGACTCAGGGATTTTGTTTGGGGATTTGTTTGGGGGCTTTTTGATGGGATTGGGGTGTTGTGGTTTGTTTTTTTTTGTTTGGTTTGGGTTTTTGTGGGTTTTCTTGGTTCGGGGTTTTTTGTTTGTTTTGTTGAGGGGTTTTTTGTATTTTTTTTTCCTCAAGTTTTCTGCAGGAAGTGTTCCCCAGCTCAAGGAAATAGGTTTGCTGCCCTGTTAGCAACCAGCTGGCCACTCACTGCAGCTTTACTGATAAAGCTGTGTAGGAAATCGTGCCAGTGTAGCTTTCTGTGCCAGGAATCCCACTTGAGAGACACGCCAGCTGTGTAGACATGGCCCGAGGGGGCTGTTCAGCTGCTCTGTCTGGTTTGTCTCAAGGCGGGGAGAACTCGGCATGTCCTGTTGCAAAGCCTGGACAGCCAGTTCCAGGCTGACTGTGTTACTCTGCAGGGTGGGATTTGACTTGTAAACTCTCCAGGAATGGAAAATATGTAGGAACAGTCTGTCTGTGAGTTTGGAGGGATGGAGCAGGATCAGGTGGTGAAATGGAACTGATCTGTGTGCTCAGGGCCTGGACACAGCAGTTGTGGCCTGAGTGGCTTCCTGAAGGAAAGAGATCAAGGTGATCAGATTGCTTATGGGTGTGTGTTTTTGTCTCCCAAACTGTTACAACTCATGAGTGTTATGGCTGATTTCAGTGAGATTTTGTAGAATCACAGGATAGTTTGCGTTGAAGGGACCTTAAAGTCTTGTTCTAACCCCCCACCATGGGCAATTCATCTTCCACTACACCAGGTTGTAGAGGAACGGGTTAGGGTCTGGGAGATGCTAGATCCCTAATGGCTTCCAGAAAGCTTAGTAGAAGGTAACTCCAGGAATGTCCTTGTTAAGAAAGAGGATGCAGAGAGAGCTTCCCTGTTAGTAGGTGAAAGAGAAACTGTGCATACGAATGCAAGAGAATCATCATTAAGAGGACCCCCCCTGATTGTGAAGCTTTAAGTGTGCAGAAGGGTGGCCAGGGTCTCCTGTGCTGCAAATTCTCAGATGTCATTTGTATTCTTGATATCATCCTACACTTACCTTGTAAGCCACATTAGTGGGTTTTTTTTGTAAAAGTGATGTGCCAGGAGTTTAGACCTTTAAAAAGGGGTGTACAGGCTCCTTCATCAGTGTCACAGGAGTTTCTCTTGACAGTGACTGTATCTATAAACCCGAAATTTGAAACAAAACAGCTCAGCAAAGAGCTTCTTGTTGCTACAGTGGTCTTTCATTTACCTGCCCCAACCATGACATAAAAAAGCAAATTGCTTTTCAAATGGCTGCTTTTTGGGGGGATGAATTCAATCAGACTCTCTCCTATCTACCTCCCCTCTTGCTTTTCCACTCTCCCAGCCCAGCCTTTGAGCCAGAAAGGAAAAAAGTCTTAGTCCATCGGTCAGAGACCAGCACTGTAGGAAAGAAGAGCACTGCATGGGATGAGATCAGGATGTCTGTACTTACCTGCACTTCTCTGAGTCCCTGGTCCTTATTCACTACTGCTGCTCTTGACTTTTCCAAGCCACATGAGAACTAAAGAGCTCTTTAGCTTTGCTGCCATCTAGGTAGTTCAGAAAAGTAATAATGATCACTTGGCCATGTTGTTTGCCCAAGTACCAGAGACTACAGGATGTACACTTACATCCTTTTCAATTGGCTGGAATTCCAGCTCTTTGGAAATGAGACCAGCTCACCAGGTCAGGCACCTCCAGCCAGACTGGACACTGAACAGCAAGGCAGGGAGGTCAAGCTGGGGGTGCTGGAAATGATCACTTGGCTTTTCTTGGTTTATAACCAAGTCTAAAGAGTGGGAATGGCTAAAGCCGTTTCTTTCATCTGTTGTTTTGATGCTTTTCCTGAAATGCAAGCAGAAGAAAAGGAAGTGCCCTATGAAAGCACTGTGGTGACAGAAACTCTCCTGCTCCTGGGATGCTGACCCAGGAGAGGGCAGCAGCAGCCCAGGCTGCAGGCTGCTGCATCTTCTGCAAAGCTTTGCTTTTCACTTCCATCGTGGAGATGAGCCTGCAAAAAGCTTGGAAAGAAATGCAGCAGAGAGTGAAGGGCAAACATCAGCTGGAGGGAGGAGCAGTACACTCCTTACCCAGTGAACTGTGTGCTCTCCTTGTGGAATTGGAAAGATGAGTACAAGGAAATACTGTCCAGTACACTGACACTGCTGTACAGATTGTGGGAATCCCTTTCCAAGTCCTGGGCAAGCTGCTGGGGGCTGCACAGTCTGACAGGATGTTCTACAGATGTTGGCTCTGGTGCTGTAGACCTTTATCACTGATTTCCTAGTGAGCTCTCATGTTTCCTCGTGTCGCTTCCCTTGCAAAATCCTTCAGGATAAAGCAAAGCAAGTAGCAGCACTTTGCTGACACGGGCTGGCTTTTAAAACCTGCTGTCTGTGGGAGAATGAGTACCACAAGTGGTCTTTTTTACCCAGGAAAGCTGCTGTTCCTTCTCCTTTGGCATTTCAGGTGTGGACTGTCCTTCCTTCTTGCTCAGTCTTTTAGCCTGACATTTCGTAAAGAGCGCAGCAAGACTCAGACTGGCCAAGCAAGTTTTGGCCACAGCCTTACTCTTTTAGGTTGTGATTTCTCCCTGCAGTTGAGTCTGTTCCTTTTAGACCAGCCAGACAGGCAGCTTGTTCTTGTCTTTTTGATCTCACTAGGTGTGGAAAACACCCCCCTGGAACGCCCACCTTGCCAGTATGAAATATTTATCCCATGAAGGCGAGGAAGACATGCTTTAAGCTTACTGCAGTCATATTTGCCTGCATAACAAACAGCTGAGAGTAGTAGGCGCCCCTTTTGTGTGGGAATCCATCTTTCCCAACATCCCAGGGGTGACGTTTTGCTTTCCCTACTTAAACCTTAGTGATGGATCTGCTCTGCACTTCACGTGGCTTTAAATTGTCTGTCTCCATTTTCCTGATGTATTTTTTTCAGGTCACAACCTCTGAAAGTGAAATGCAAAGCTGTTTATCAAAACTCTCCTACAGCACCAAGCCTGACAGAGTTCAGTAAGCATTTGGACAATGCTCTTAGGCACATGGTGTGACTCTGTGGGATGGTCCTGCACAGGGCCAGGAGTTGGACTTGATGATCCTTGTGGGTTCCTTCCAGCTCAGCTTATTCCCTGGTTCTGTAAAATGATTTGTTAAAGAAGTTTTAACTTTGTGAAACAGACCTTGGTTGCTTTTTCATAACTGCAGTGACAAAGGGAAGTATATTTCTCTTCCATTTACTCTTTGCCTTGCAGGCACCTAAATCTTTTAAAAATATTTGTCTTAGTCCAGAGCCTTAGTAGAACAGCTTCTGAATGATCCTTGCTTGTCTCTTTGTATGAGTTCAGACCATTGTTAACCTCTTAAAAATATTATAGCCAAACTTTGATCTTGAATATGTACACAGCCTGATTTTCTTTTGAAATGAGGACTCATTTCCTTGGCCTCTGAAACAAACAGTGCTTGAGAAAGATTAGCCCAGAGCATTAGAGGTTTCATTATCATTTAATGATTATTCTTTATGCTGAGGTTTCAGTCATCTTCTTCACTGCATGTAGATGGGAGGGGGCTCTTCTTTCAGATCAAGTTACAGAGTGGAGTCAGAAATGGACCACCTGCAAGAGTGCTCTATGTATGGCTAAGAGCTGGTTTGGAAACAGACTCACTTTCCAAGACTGTTCTTTGTTCCCATCTCCCACCTTGGAGCTGGCACTGCTCTGAGGAAAGGCATTGCTGTGGTGTTGAGCCATTTCTGAGGTGTTTTGTGTTCACCTCCAGCCAGCTGGAGGCAGCTCACAGCAACCTGCAGAGCACAGATCCCTGAGTTTTCTTTCTTCCTTCTTTCTTTTTCCTCCACAGAGACTCCCCAGCTGAACCCTGTGATGGAACCCCTGTCCTGGATGCTGGGCACCTGGCTCTCGGACCCACCAGGAGATGGCACCTTCCCTACAATGAAGCCCTTCCAGTACCTGGAAGAAGTGCACATCTCTCACGTGGGGCAGCCCATGCTCAACTTCTCGTAAGTCCAGGGGTCTGTCTGTGTTGGCAGCAGCTGTTGGATTGGAGCAGGCATGGCTCCAGTGTGATTTGTTAGTTGAGTTTCTTTTCCAATGGCAAAGCACACAAATTCTCACCTACCAAACGAGATGATGTTGTGGTATGTGTCCATTTTCCTTGAAAACTTGTGTTTAATTGGCATTCTTTGTGATATTCCCACTTAGGATAAATGAAGGAGCTATGGCATGGCTATCAAGTCTGTCCATTTTAAGCTGATGTCTTCACCACTGTGAAAATCTGAGAAAAATTAGTGCTTATCAAACCATATGGGACAGGAGGCAGGTAGCTTAACTACTTACTTTGGCTGCAAGTGGTTGTTCTAAGAGAAATCAAAAGAAATCCAGAGGAAGGGAAGTGACAAGTTGGCTACTGCTTAGTACTGCTCCAGTGCTCTTTTGGGAAGCGTGAATTGGAAAGTGTATTGCTTTGAAAACCAAGAAAAGAAGAATTACAAGATGGAAGTGCCATGTGAGAGATGCCCTGTGTTCCTGGAGTGTGATGGAGCTGCCAGCTCAGCCTGTGACTGCTTCAGTCTGATTTCCAAATGAAACAAAGCTCTGACAGTCTTGCTCTGGCTGCACCTCCCTCCTCAGCTTGTGAGCAGTTGCTTATTTGAGTCACCTTTTTTTTCCCCCCCTCCTTTTCTTTGTGCCAAGGAGTTACACAGCTGTGAACTGTTGAGCTTTAGGAAGTGGCAGGAAAATAGGCAGCAGTTGTGGAGGACAGACACCCTGTGCTTTCCTGGCTCCTGGAGCAGTGGCTCTTAAAAGACAGTCTCTGTATCCCTTAAATGCTCCAAGCACTGAAGGCTGTCTGATTTAAGTTTGTTTCTCCTTTGATATGTATAATCACCCATGTTATGGGTGACCAAACCTACAGTTCTTAAGGGCTCCTGAAGTATAAATAAGAGTCTGAGCTGAACTTTTTATCTTTTTGAAGGGGGTGATGGGAGAACTCCTTGCTCTGTTGCTTCGTACAGCAAGGAGTATACAGAGAAAACAACTTTGCCTGGTGTAAAAGCTAAATAAAGGTGATACAGTAATTCCAGATATTTATTTGAGAAAAGGAAGTTTTTGAGACACAGGTGGCTTCAGCATCTGTGAAACATCAGAGTTCCTGAGGGCTTTCTGAGCTAGTTCTTAGAAAGACCCAGGGGCTGTGGAAAACCTGAAGCTTAAAGACTTAACTTCAGCTCTAAGAAATAGCTGTGCCTCGGTAAGTAACTATTTTTCCGGGTTTACATCTCTCAGCTGTGAAGTGTTGTCAGTCTTTTACTCTTCAAAGAGAACTGCAGGCACTCATGTGGTTAAATAAGAGGAAACCAGGCCAAAAATGTCTTTTGAATGCAAAACACATCAGCTCTTGTGCTTTTATTTCCCTTCAGGTTCAACGCCTTCCATCCGGATACCAGGAAGCCCATGCACCGGGAATGTGGATTCATCCGCCTCAAACCTGACACCAATAAGGTGGCCTTCATCAGTGCCCAGAACACAGGTACACACCTGATACCCACACTGGGGAAAAGAAGAGGTCCTGTTGAGCCATTTCATCACTTCTTCAGAAATTTCTTGCACCTCTCAGGGTTTTACTTAATTCACTTTCCCTGTTGAAATCGCTGCTCTTTGGCACTGGACCCACAGTGCATCCTAAACTAGGGGAACCTCCCAGTGTGTGAAAGTAGCACCTTTGTACTTCTTACCTTTTGGGGACTGAGTGAGAGAGAACCACATCTCGATTATTATAAGTGAAAGTGTTAAACCCCAGTTCGATACTTAAATTTGCATCTAAAATGACAGGTGCTGAAGGGAAGAGTGCCAGTTGTGCTGCGATACTCATCCCACACGGTGTGAATAAGTCTGGCTGGATTTTTGTGAGCAGCATTCCATGTCTGAGGTTGTGTGGATCTGCAGTTGTCAATAGTGCTAGGGTAAATAAAACCATTCTTCACAGGGAGTGCTGGTCTGCTCAGTAGCCTAATAGAGTATGGAATGGTTTGGGTTGGAAGGAATGCCGTGGTCAAGGACACCCTCCATTAGACCAGGTTATTCCAAGCTCTGTCCAGCCTGACTCTGAATACTTCCAGGGATGGGGTATCCACAATTTCTCTGGGCAACCTGTGCCAGGGCCTCACCACCCTCACAGGGAAGAATTTCTTCCTAATATCTAACCTAAATTTCTCTTTTTGCTGATTAAAAACTTTTTCCTTGTCCTGTCATTATCTGAATGTGTAAAAAGTCCCTGTTCCTCTTTTTTATAAACCCCCTTTTAAGTACTGAAAGGCCAAGATAATAATTGTGACATGCTTAAATAACCTTTGTAGCCTAATAACATGTCTGCCCTTGCTTTTCCCCAGGTCTGGTGGAGGTGGAGGAAGGGGAGGTGAATGGACAAGAACTGTCTATAGCTTCTCACTCCATAGCCAGGATCTCCTTTGCCAAGAAGCCCCATGTAGAGCAGGTGAGTGCACACAGGGTGAACCATTCCCATAGCATTGCTTGCCTCAGAAATAGTCTAGCTGAGAGAATATGTTATTTAGCATGCTTTAATTACAGAATGCCATCAGGAGTTCTTGGAAGTACTGCATGGCACTCTGGCTTATTCTTTCTGTAACAGCCTTCAGAGGAGATTTTGTTCGTTGTGAGACCCAGAGGGATCATTATGATAAAAACTGACAGGCTGGATCAGACCAGCTAACCCAGAATCCTGTCTCCAGAATGGCCAGGGGGAAGAAAAGAGGAAAGTCTTGGCTAAATACTCTTTTATGGCAGTGGGAGTAGTTATTAATGCTGGTTTTCTGGGTTGATTGCAGTATGAGGATGCACATTTAAGATATGGTCAGTATTGGGAGGATATTCAGGAACACCTGCAGCTCTTGCCCTCTTGCTTTTCAGAGCATTCAGACCTTGCTCTGGGCTCTTTTCCCATCTGTGGCTGCAGGGTAGGGCTGGCGTCTGCTGTCAGCTCCACCTCTGGTTGTTTGACTTTTTTGGGTGTGTAGTGGTAGGGGCACAGCCAGCTGTGAGTACAGTGGCACTGCTGGAGTCAGTGTGGCATCCTGAGGTCACCTCTGGAAGTGTTGCTGTCACATCTGAGGCTGTCATGGCTGAGCAGCACCTGGGAGACAGTGAGGCTAAACAAGCTCTCACAGCCTGGTTTTTGTGTGCTATAAAACTGACCCTTAAACAACAGAGAGCACAAGTTTGTGCAGATGTCGACAAAAAATTTATTTACCTACACAGATAGTGCCCTGACCTTGGAAAGTCCCATGTCCCCTGCCTTTGGATGCATGTTTTCAGTTGTTAGGTTCCCCCTTTCCCAGGAACAGCTGTATTGCCTCCTTCCTGTAGCAGAGGTAAAGCCTTTAGATACTGTGGATGTCAGCAGGAAAGCAGAGCTCTTAACTGCAAACATTTAAATAAAAGGGACCATCCTGTTTGAGTTACTGCCTGAACTGTGGGCAGATAGACTGGCAGGAGGAGAGGGAAAAGTGCAGGAAGCCAACAGATGGCTTCCTAGTTGAGGGCTCCAAGGCTTTGGCTGAAGGAAGGAAGCTCTCAGGCTGGAGGTCTGTGCTCATTTGGCACCTGTGGGAGGCTCAAGCCCAGGGACTGGTCCTAGTGAGTATCTGGGAGGCCCTTGCTGGTGAAGGAGGGTGTGGAATGAGAGGGGCTGTCAGGAAACCAGCTCCTAGAGCTTTTTCTCCTTCACCAAGAACAGCTTAAATTGCCTGTGGAAACAAAGAGGCCACAGGTTTGTGAGAAGGATATGTGTGGTGCTGCTGTAGTTGCTCATTCTGAGAAACTTGACTATATTGTTGCATTCCTGGTGAAAAGTGATTCAGGGTGTCTGTGGCTTGGCTGAGCTGTCACAGAGGCAGGAGGGCCCATTTCCTGCACCAGGCTGTGTCATGAGTGGTTTAGGTTGCTTGAACAATCACCTTTAAAGGTGTATTCAATGCAGATTTAATACAAATTTCTGAAAGCACAGCTTAACAAAATTTGATGGGAAGGTTGCCTCTTGCTACTCATGGATGAGGAGGGGCAAGGACAACCTCCATTCTTTATTGGATGCAAGGGGAATATAGTAACTGAAGATAAGGCAGAGGTACTCAACACCTTCTTTGCTTCAGTTTTCTACAGGAAGACAGGTCATCCTCAGGACAGCTGGCCTCCAGAGTGGATAGATAGGGACAGGGAACAGAATAGTCCCCCTGTAATCCAGGAGGAAGCAGGTAGAGACCTGCTGAGACACTCAGATGCTCACAGGTGTATAGGATCAGATGGGATCCATCCTAGGGGAATGAGGGAGCTGGTGGATGAGCTCACCAGGCTGCTCTCCACCATTTACCATCAGTCCTGCCTGGCTCACCAGGGGGGTCCCAGAGCACTGGTGGTGCTAATGTGACCCCATCCATGAGAAGGGCTGTGAAGATGCTCTGGGGAACTCCAGGCCTGTCAGCCTGACCTCGGTGCCTGGCAGGGTTTGGAACAGATCATCCTGAGTGCCCTCACACAGCACCTACAGGACAGCCAGGGGCTCAGACCCAGCCAGCGTGGGTTTGGGAGGGGCAGGTCCTGCCTGACCAACCTGGTCTCCTTTTAAACCAGATGACCCACCTGGTGGGTGCAGGGAAGGCTGTGAATGTGTCTATCTGGACAGCAAATCCTGTGACACTGTGTCCCACAGCATCCTCCTGGAAAGGCTGCAGCCCATGGCTTGGACAGGAGCACTCTGCTGGGTTAAGAGCTGTCTGGATGGCTGGGCCCAGAGTGATGGGGATGGTGCTGCATCCAGCTGGGAGCCAGTCACCAGTGGTATTCCTCAGGGATCAGTGTTGGGCCCAGCCCTGTTTAATGTCTTCATTGATGATCTGGACAAGGGGATTGAGTGCACCATCAGCAAATTTGCAGATGACACAAGCTGGGAGTGAGTGTCAATCAAGTGTTAAAGGGTATTAGGGCTCTGCAGAGGGACCAGGATAGGCTGGAGAGATGGGCTGAGTCCAGCAACGTGAGATTTAACAGGTCCAAGTGCCTGGTCNACCAGGCTGCTCTCCACCATTTACCATCAGTCCTGCCTGGCTCACCAGGGGGGTCCCAGAGCACTGGTGGTGCTAATGTGACCCCATCCATGAGAAGGGCTGTGAAGATGCTCTGGGGAACTCCAGGCCTGTCAGCCTGACCTCGGTGCCTGGCAGGGTTTGGAACAGATCATCCTGAGTGCCCTCACACAGCACCTACAGGACAGCCAGGGGCTCAGACCCAGCCAGCGTGGGTTTGGGAGGGGCAGGTCCTGCCTGACCAACCTGGTCTCCTTTTAAACCAGATGACCCACCTGGTGGGTGCAGGGAAGGCTGTGAATGTGTCTATCTGGACAGCAAATCCTGTGACACTGTGTCCCACAGCATCCTCCTGGAAAGGCTGCAGCCCATGGCTTGGACAGGAGCACTCTGCTGGGTTAAGAGCTGTCTGGATGGCTGGGCCCAGAGTGATGGGGATGGTGCTGCATCCAGCTGGGAGCCAGTCACCAGTGGTATTCCTCAGGGATCAGTGTTGGGCCCAGCCCTGTTTAATGTCTTCATTGATGATCTGGACAAGGGGATTGAGTGCACCATCAGCAAATTTGCAGATGACACAAGCTGGGAGTGAGTGTCAATCAAGTGTTAAAGGGTATTAGGGCTCTGCAGAGGGACCAGGATAGGNAATAAGATGGTATTAGGTCATAGGCTGGACTTGATGGTCTCAAAGGTCTTTTCCAACTTAGTTGATTCTGTGCACCTGCTGTGTTCTATGGATAATGGCGTTGGAGCTGGTATTGTGGAGAGGGCTGCTTTCTTTAGGAGAGAAAACTCCTTGGTTACTTACCTGCTGTAGTGAGGATATTCTTCCCTGGTGGTGCATTGACAGCAGGCATGTGGATGGCAAGGGGAAGGAAGCACAGGTAAGCTCAGCTTGTGGACGCTCATTGCTTGATTTCTTTCTTTCTTTTCCTATCCCCGGTTTAGATTACCAGAAAATTCAGGCTCAATTCCGATGGGAAACTCGAACAAACTGTCTCAATGGCAACCACTACGCAGCCCATGACTCAGCACTTACACATTACCTACAAGAAGGTGACACCCTGACACCGGGAGTGCCAGGTCTCCTCGCTGAGGGCAGGGAGCAAGGACATCATGCACCAAGAGCAGCAGCAGCAGCTCGGGAGCACGGCAGGGCAGACCCTGGAGCTGGCTGCCTGCACTCATCCCCTGGGCCCCGGAGCTGCTCGTCCTGTTGAGAATGTTACTCAGATGTTTCTGTAATGGTATATAAAAAAAAAAAAAATAAATAAAAAGCTTTTATTTTTATGGCCGTGTCTTTGGCGTGGCTGCAGGGTGGTGTGTGCCGCCTGCTGCTGGGCAGTGCTCGCACAGGGGCTTTGTGCTGCCTGCTCATTAGTAGGTGTTGGGTTGGAGATCCAACCTCTGGACAACTGGGATAACTCTGGGGAAGCCACAGGTGCTGGAATGGATTTGCACTGCAGGGAAAGACCCTGAGAACTCCAGAACCTGTCCAATGAGGCTTGGCTTAAATACCAAGAGGGAGCACCTAAATCTTGCTCTGGGACATGGGAAATTGTCACAAGCCCTGATCCCAATGGTGCTGTCCAGCAGTTTGAAGGGAATTGCTGCAGTGTGGGAGGTCAGGGCCAGACTTAAGTGAAAGATATCACAAGAGTTTCGGGGACAACTGTGAGCCAACAAGCAAGAGAAACTGCTAACAGTGGGGCTCAATCTCAGCAGTTTCGAACTCTGGAATTAGATGCAGCCTTGGACCTTCATGAAATCTCATGGAGTCCCTCAGCAATGAGGAAGGCAAAAGATTTTGATCACTGCTGGCCTACAGCAGAGACTCTTCAAGCAAGGGCTTGGACCAGATGACCTCTGGAGGTCTCTGCCAGCTGCAGTCACGCTGGGGGTGTAACAGTGGCACCGCCCCACCCCCAGCAGGGGTTTTCTGGAAGGGACCTGGGCGAACACTGAGGTGTGAAGCCCACTGCCAGGCAGGCTTTGTGCCACAGGATCTGTCTCTGTGGGTGGGGGAGCTCCTGGGAGTGCCCCTCAGAGCCCTGTAATGGCACCAGAGTCATCATCGCTCACTTGCAGTGGGTAACTATAAACACCAGTGTTAGTGCCATAGCACTCAGACTGTGACCCACTAGCAGCTGAGGAGCTTCTGAGTGCTGCCAGTGTCTGGGGAAACTCCAAGTCCTGCCAGTGAGTGAAGAGGAACTTCCGAGTCCTGTCCATGACTTGAGGAGCCTCCAAGTCCTTCCAGTGACTTGAGGAACCTCTGAGTCCTTCCAGTGACTGAGGAGCCTCTGAGTCCCACGAGAGGTCGAAGAGCCTCTGAGTGCCACAAGTGGAAGCCAAGCCTTCAAGTCCTGCCTGCAGCTGAGAGAAGTCAAGTCCGGGAGCACCAATGGCAGAGGTCAGGCAAGAGCCACCAGCGCCACGTCCCGTCAGGGTCTGCCGCATCTGCGTGGATTTCCTCCAAAGCCCCGCTGCCGTGGAGCCCTGCGGACACGTGTTCTGCCACGCCTGCATCCAGCCCCAGGCCGCCTCCGACGCCGCTGCCACCTGCCCGACCTGCCGGGGGCCCATTGGGTCCATCCGCCTGCTGCCGGAGCAGGACAACCGGGCCGTGGTGGCCCCGCGTCGCCGCCGCCGCCTCCATCCCTTCGTGGTGCGGTGGCGGCAGCGGCGGCTGCAGGAGGCGCAGGAGGATGCAGCTCCTGGAGGTGGCCGGCGCCGAAGACTCGCCGATGGGGACAGGGCACCGAGCCCCCTGGAGCCTGGCAGCGTAGCCAGAGAGTGTTGGAGGAGCTGGACAGGAATGGGCCGGCGCAGGAAGGTCCGTTGTGGCCACCGAGGGAGCGGGGGAGAAGAGCTGACCTCAGGGGACCATGTGCACCTCCTCCCCTTGATCCCATTTGATGTGGATCCTCCATGGCCCCTCTGAAATGAAAACCAGGATGCTGAGAAGGGCCTTGCCTGGTTTCTTCTGCCCGTTTGCTCATTACTGCAGGACTGGGGGAGTGGGGGCTGTGGGAGAGAGAAGGATACAGCTGTAGGAACTTGGGCAGAGGGTGGGATAAGCCTGAGGAACTGGTGGAAAGGGAATAATGTGGATGTTGAAAATGGAAAAGAGGGGCCATTCCTGGTTGCTTCTGTGCTGCTTTGCTTATTCCTGTGGGGATGCAACCCAAAAAGAGAAGGGGAAAGGGAGAGCCCCCTGGATCTCTCAGCAGATTCGTAAAGGACCAATGTCTGCTCTTCCTGAGGGCGAGGACAGAGGCTGAGATGGAGGTTGTGGGCAGACCCTCCTCTCCTCGTCCTACAACAGCTCTGCAGTCTGGAGGAGTCTCTCTGGGCTGGAGCAGGCAGCCCTGGCACAGCCGCCAGCTGAAGGGCACTGCCTGTGGGAGAAGTGCCCCAGCTGGGATAGACCTGTTCAGGGGGTCTCCTCTGAAGAAGCCCAGAGCCCTTTCCCATTCTGGGGCATAACCAGGAGCTGTGTGGTGGCTGTGCATCTCAGACCCTTGCTGCCACCCTGCTCCACCCCCTTCCATGACCCAGGTGGCTGCAGAACTCCTGGCATTGGGTCAGAGCCTCTCTGTATCCCTCTCTGCTGCCTTAGCAGACCTTGTTTCCCAGGAACAGCCCTCAGACAATGGTGCCAAGAGTGTTGGGGGCTTTGTCTGCCCCAGCCAGGACAGCTGAGGCTTTTCAGGATGACCACAGCCTCACGGTGCCTTCTGCCCTGGAGATGGATGGAAATTTCTTGGAGGTGTAGGTGGGAAAAAGCTGGCAAGCAGGAGGTGGCTCTTTGGAACTTCCCAGCACCTCCCCCTGAGCAGCACCATCCTGCTGGAGCCCCCAGGCTGTCTGTGACAGATCCCTGGGAAGGAGACATCCTTCATGGGAGCCACTCAGAGACAGGGATCCAAACCATGTCTTTGGGGCACGGAGGACAGAGGCAGGAGGGATCACCTCCCCCTGGCAGAGCAGGCACGTGTCCTCCCTTGCCAGGGCATTGGAATGCCTTCCCCACTGAGGAGAGGGGCATGGTCCATGCTCTGCAGTGAGGTTCCCCTTGGGGGCAAAGCAGAGCCTGCAGCAGCCACAGCGGTGCCAAGGCAGCCCCACGATGGCCTCTGGGAGCATCGAGCTCTGGCCCGAGAGGGGTCACATCTGGGAGAGCCTTGGAGTGAGAGGCTGACCCCAGAGGAGGCTCCGCAGCGCTGGCAGGAAGCCTGCTGTGCTTTGGCAGGAAAAGCATCCCGGATCACAAACATCCCTGTGGCTGAATGTCACCTGGGGCATGGGACGTGTGTGCAGGCTGTCTTGGGTTGTGGATAATGTCTTGGGGCGTGGAGCCAGAGGTGTGTATGCTATTTCATTTGTTAAAAGCAGTTGGGGAGATGTTTTTTTTTTATCTCTTGTAACTCTGGGGGGAGAGGGGCGGATGCCTTCTGATAATGGNTTGCTGGTTTGGTTGGGTGGTTTTGTTTTCTACTACATTTGTATTATTAATATTCCCAGTAAAGAACTGTTATTCCTATTCCCAAATCTTTGCCTGAAAGCCCTTAATTGCAAAATTATAATTTGGCGGGGGGTGGTGAGGGGTTTACATTCCCCATTCTAAGGGAAACTCCAGCTTTCCCTGGCTGATACCTATCTTTCCAAACCAAGACACAGGCACAGCCCCCAGGGTGCAGCCAGCCCTCCGTGCTCCCTCTTCCATCCTCCCGCTGTTGCGAATGGATGTCAGCTTGCTGGGAATTGCTCTCAGCCTTGCTGGTTTTCAGCTGGGCTTTTAGGAGGAGCGGTGAGAACCACCCCAGTGCTGGCTCCAGGCGAGTCCCACCGGGCCCTGGTGGTTTTGGCATCTGCAAAAATGAAATAAAAGCCCTGGTCTCTGGGGAGGCAGCCAGCCGAGAGCGGATCAGCGCTCCCATTAATGTGTCATTAATGTGCAGCTCTGGCGTCGGCCCTTTTGGCACTGCAGAGGTAATTACAACCCAACTGTAAAGCCTTGCACATGGGTTTATTTACTGCCTTATTAGAGGCATCTGTTCTCCCCGTGAAGTGGCTCAGCTCTTTGCTCTCATTCAGGGAAACCAGTAGAACTCATTGCATGGATGGTCCGTGCTAACTCACCCCCTTGGCCTAGAAAGTGGGCTAAGGGGGGTGAGCACCCCACTGGGGTTTCATTTTCAGCCTGCTTGTTGGTTTAGTGCCTCTCCCCAGCACCTGAGCCCAGCACAGAATGAAGGGGGCAGATAGTTTCACCCCAAACCTGAAGGACATGGCTGTCTTTGAGATCCAGCAGCATTTCTCTTCCCACCTGTCTCCCAGCACTGCCCCACAATGGTTTACCACAGAAAATCACAGAATCCTCAAGTCGTGGAATCACCACGGTTGGAAAAGCCCTCTAAGATCATCAAGTCCAACCATCAACCCAGCACTTCCACTGTGTTCTCCACTAAACCATGCCCTCTAGTGCCACTCCCACACATTTTTTTGAACACTTCCAGGGGTAGTGGCTCCACCACTGCCCATTCAAACGCTTGACAAGCCTTTCAGTGAAGAATTTTTCCCTAATATCCAGCTTAAACCTGCCCTGGTGCAGCTTGAGGCCATTTCTTCTTGTCCTAGCACTTGTTCCCTGGGAGCAGAGACCCCCACCCCGGCTGTCCCCTCCTGTCAGGGAGTTGTGCAGAGCCACAAGGTTCCCCCTGAGCCTCCTTTTCTCCAGGCCAAGCCCCCCCAGCTCCCTCAACCATCCCTTACAAGGCTTGTGCTCCAGACCCTTCACATCCCTGTTTCCTTCTCTGGACAAAACTCTTCTCCAGCAAGAGCCGTGGAGATGACTGGGTCTGGTGAGGCAGGACCCTCAGCTCACTGAGAGCTGCAGTTGCCCAGGCAGCCCCAGTGTGCTGCTGCTGCTGAGCCACAGCAGCCAGATCTGAGCCACAGCGGCCAAATCAGCGCTGCAGCATCCACTGCCTTGGCTGCTGTCCTGGCCCTGCTTTGCTGCTGAGCACATTTCCCAAGGAAAACGTGGGTTTGTTAACTGAATGTTGTGGCAAATGCAAGGGAAGCGGCTGCAAATGCACTGGGAGAAGCCAGAAGTTCATTCAGGGCATAGAGCACAGGGGGAGGAGGAAAGCACCTGGAACAGGGAGGTGGGAAGCACCATCCAAAAGGATTTTGTTGCCTGTGGTGAGACATGAGGTTCCTCAATAAAAATTCGCATGTGACCCATGCCGACCAAGGTGCCAGGTTGGGATGCAAAGCTTGGAATTACAAGTGTGAATATTTATTCACGGGCATGAGATGTCTCAGCCAAATCAGGGCACACAGATGGTTTTTTAATGAGATTTTTACATCCATCAAGCACTCAGGTACGACACAAATTGACTGAGCACTGACACTCACACTAACAGATCTCCAGTCACGGTAAAACTTGGCAAAGCTGCTCTGTTTCTGCTTTCCTATGGATCCTTGAGCCCCCTGGCTGCAGTGACTGACCTGTGACACCAGCTGAGGCTGGCAGGGTCTCAGAGCCTGGGATGCTGTGGTACCTTGGTCATCCCGGGGATAAAGCTGTTCCTTATCCCTCGAGGGCTGCTCTAAGCCTCCCAAAAGCAAAGTCCTTCTCTCCAGGGCCGGGCTGTCCTTTTGTTGGTTTTACTTCAGCATGAATAATGCCAAAGTCTTCAGTAAAATTCCACTGCTTCTTTACATCACAGTGTTTAATTAACATATATAGTGTGTGTATATAGATGTAAAATGTATATACTTCTGTAATATAAAGGACTGAGACTTAGGGAAGGGATTTATATCACATTTGCCAAGACTGTGATGCACCTGGGCCTCCATCAGTGCTGCCTCTCCTTTCCAGCATCATCCATCCCCTGAGCAGCCCCTGCTCCTCGCATCTGCTGTCAGAGGCTGAAATAGTTCCTGCCTCAAACATCGATACAAAGTTCTGCTCATTGTAACAAAAACTGTGTAAAGAAGCTGCAACCAAAGAAGCCTCCCTGGAGATACCTGACTGGGACTTTGGACTGAAAGTCAGAGGGCTGAGATGAGATAAAGGGAAACCCCATTCTTCAATCACCTGAAACCAACAAGTAAACAAGGAAAAGAATGTGAGCCAAGCCCAGCAGCTGTGCTAAGAATCATCTCTGGCTTTCTTTGGGGTGGGGGAAGCCGTAGCCCACAGACCTCTTTGCTGGGAGCAGGTTTGCTCAGATTTCCTCCCCAGCAGAGGTGGGGGGAGGAAGTCTGGGTGTGCTGTAACCTCTGCTCAGGGGCAGTGAACCCATCCTCCCTTACACAAACTGGCTGTGGAGGCCCCAGCCCTGGGAATGCCACATCCATGGGACATTAACATCAGGGCCAGCTGAGGGGGTCCCTTCATCCATCCAAGGCCTCCCGAAGTGACCCCAGGAGTCATTCCCGAAGCCTCGCCCCACAGGACGGTACAGGATGCAACAAAAGTGGAGTTTGTTGTAAAAGACAATGGCAAACTCCCCCTTTACCTCAGGGGATTTTCCTGCCTGGCCTGAGCATGTATTAAACCATCAAATTCTGC
>VWYO01027275.1:0-129085 GCA_013400275.1 Rhadina sibilatrix
GTAGTTTAGGAATGGTATTCTCCCACTTAGTATCCCAGCTAAAACCACTCCTGTTGCTTCCCCCTACCCCCTAAACTGAAAACAAAAAAGGTAAAAATCATGGGCTGAGACAAGCGCAGTTTCCTGGAAACAGCAATGAGGTTTGAGCAAAAAAAAAACAAACAGTAACACAGTAATATTAATTATAAAAGGTATAAGACAAATTAACAGTTTACATGTAAAATACTAGACCATCTCAACTACCACAATTTCTCTCATTTCTTCTAGAAAGAGAGGAAGTCCCTTTCCCCCATCCCTGGCAATGACAGAAAGTGGTGTAGAATAATAACATTAGGGTCTGGCCACGCCGCTTCCCTCTGATCTGTACCAAAACCAGGACAAAGGGTCTCCAGACAAGACCCCTTAATGTCCCAGGTAACAGTGAACTGATTTTTGGAAAAATACCTCAGTATTAAAAAAACAGATTTTGATTATTCTTTTATTTAGTGCAGGTGTGGTAACTATACACAACAATATCTTAAATACCTTAGAAAATCCTTTACAGTAATAAAATTACTTTTATTACTTTGAGCTATAATTCTGGCCCAAATACTAGAGCATAACAAAAACACTTAACAAGATATGATTTCCACGAAGAGACACTGATATGTATTATTACATTTTTAGCCTCCAGCTTTTTGTTGATGATAGTTCCAAATTAGCAATCCCATTATTTTACTGGAAATCAGTTGCAGGGGTTTATATGGGTCAATGAGCAGCCTTTTTAATTATAACTATTTTATTTGAATTAACATTCTTTCAGTTGTTTGGAATTTTCTCTGATTATGAAGATTTTTTTATAAACTGATACAAGAAAACTCCTTATGTAGCTTCTTCTCTTGGATTACTAGTTTCCAAGTCTGCTGATTTGAAAATGCTTAAATTTAGCAGGTGCTCTGTAACATCTATCTTTAAAACAGCAATTTTTTCTTAATTTTACCCCAATGTCACGAGGCACTGATGCTTGCTCTTTCCAAATATAGACTCAAAACAGCTGTTGAATGTTAATGTATAACTGCTTATTTTCCTACTCTTTTTGATGAAACTATCCTGCCTTCAGGTTAATTTTGTTGCTTTTAATGCTAATAAAAATAATTTTAATATCATTAATCACTGACCATTAATTGATGACTTCACACTTTGATTAAGCACCAATATTCTTCCCATTTTCTATAAAATTCTGTTAGCTACTTAGCAGTACTTTCTCATCTTTTGTTTCATTTTTCTTTTTGCTCTTGGAGATTTGGGACACCACATATTATATACCAGAAGTCAGGGTATCACCTAGGCCAAAGCCTAGGTCATATGCATTGAGATAGTGTCTCAAATTAACCTAGTATAATTAGACAGTGGACATCACCATCACCCATAAAGTAAGAGTGAAATGGCACTTAGGTACATTTGGAAAAAGCATTGCCTGAAGGAGCAGTCAGCTATGAAGATTGTGTGAAGTCCTGGCCACTGCTAGCTGCAGAGCTGCAGCTTTCTCATTATTCTTTGTCAGGGAATCTGCAGTTCTTTGCACATTTCAGATTGATCCATACACCATAAAGTGCTGTAGGTCTTGTTTATAAAATCAAGTTTTAAAGTGTGGGCATTTTAATTTCTCAAATTTACAACACCATCAAAACTCAATGTATTTCTTAGGACAGTTATGTTAAGACCCTCAACAATTTCCCATTTTTAGAATGGCTGCACACTGTTACTTGTGCTGGCACATCAGTAGCATTGATATTATAGTAAATCCATGTTGAAACTGAGGAAAAGTACAACTTTTTAGAAAAATATTAAATCAATCACTGAAAAATCAATCAAATATGGTTGCTAGCATTCTCAGTCATTTTTAATTAAATGGAATCCTAATCCATATTTTGTGTTACATGCTGTCATTATTCATAATTGTTGCTAGCTGGATTAATTCTGTTAAAGCTAAGTAGGATCATTTTATATCATCTGAAAATGTAATCCAATATGTCCTTCTGAAATGCATATGTTGTTGCTCTAAATTTCTTTCTGAGATAGTTTAATAAAGTGAAACTGGATTTCTTTATCCTTTTTTAGTGAAGTTCCTGTATCTAATCCAAAATAGGACGTAGCATGTTAGTTTGGAAAAATCTCAACCTAGATGAGACAGATGGAATTCTATAAAGTGGAAGAGCTGAAGGAACTGATGCCTGGGAGAAGTCAGGCCTTTTAGGAAAAGAAGTCATTAGAAAATGGCATCAAAGGTTTGATCAGCAATGCAAAACTCGGCAGCTGCTGCATAATCATGCAGCTGCCTTGGTCCCTTTTTCATCTTGAAGTTCCCTGTGTTTTGGAATGATCTATTTCTGAGCATGTCTGGAGAAGCCTGGCTTTGACAGCAATGGGCAGATCAGCTCTGGAATCCATGAATGAAGGTGTTCACCTCTATATGCCATGAGCATTTGCACTGCTGAGCAAGGTGAAGAGAGACAGAGAGACAGGGACTTACATGTACCTACTCACCCACATACAGCAGTACAATACACCCCAGAAAGATCAAACATCTTTAAAAATGCCACTATTGCCTGGATCTTCACTTAGAACATAGCAGGAAATGGAACACTTCTGCCTATTTATACAGTAACCTCACAAGCAGCATAATCAGATTCAGCCCTAAACTCTCTCTAAAGAAATTTAAGGCAAGATATCTTATGTTCAAGGCTCTAACCACCTTGCAATAGCCTACTTTAGGTAAGAATTTCTTCATCTGGGTCAGATTGAAACAAAAAAGTTTATAATGCATTGTGAAGAGAGCTAAGACAATACGTCTTCACAAAGGAGCTCTGCATCTTTATGCACTCTTTCATCTGAAACAAAAAGTCCTTTCCTCTGGCTTCTTAATCATTTCTGTGTCTTTTCTTAGAAACAGGTTTTGTTGCTGGCAAAATCCAGCTGTCACTTAATAATGAATGTGTGGCTTTCCTGTGAACCCTGTTTCTAAAAATCTGTTTCCAGAAAAGAAGAAATATTGCTTGCTCCTCACCATCCTCTTTAATGGGACATCAAGCCTTTCCCTTCCTGATCTCATCAGGGGGGAACACTAGAGTTTAAATCTAGTATTGAAGTAGCTAAGCACAGACAAGTGTCTTCATTACTCATTTTCCTAAAGCCAAAAGAAAAATGCAACATTATACTTATGCGAATACACAGGGAAAAACTGAAGAGTACAAGAGTGCCTGTAGTAACAGTATCTCTTCCCTTGTTGAAAGTATGTATGTAACAGGAACAGTGCTAAATATAGCTATATAGGTTTTCAGCAAAAAATCAAAGCCTTTTTTCACAGTACGTGAATGAAGCTATGTTGACACAGATGGCTCAGCCTGTTTGCCTACAGACTTTCAAGCTCTAACCCACAGTAGTAATTCCTTATTTTCTTTATAAGGCTTTTTGGAGCCATTAAGACCATAACCTGTGTACTGCATCGCAGCTTTTCCATTTTGCCCCTCTACTTTGAAGACTTTGTGGTTGCCTGTTCCTCAGCCCGTTTATCGCTGGTGATGCTGCATCAAAGAGCATGACGGTGCTGATTTAGCCACCTCATTTTCAGCAGCTTTCAATGGAAGGATCTTGTAACACTAAACTTTTCAAATAAGAAAAAGGCTCTTAAAACTATTTAAAGCTGTAGTCCATAATTTAGAAGTCAAACATTGTGGAATCCTTCACTCAGAGCTGCCAAAAGGAAGTCAGCATCATGACCTCTGCGATGTTCATCGATTAATTTGGGCTTAGAAGCAGTAGCGCAGAAGTGGCAAGCTGTGAAGCAGACTACTGCAAAAAGTTTAAAAGTGCTTTATTTGGGGTTTTTTTCTTTCCTCCTCTCTCCCTTAGAAGTCAAAGATAATAAAGAGGCAAGAGGTGTATAAATCCTCTTTCTTTTTGCATTTTGATTTTGCTGGCAACTTCTTTTTCAGGAGTGCCACTAAAAGCCTGTATATTACAAATGCCACAGTAGAGAGGCAGTGTAACTAGTATATAAGCCATGAAAAATCTGGAGGACAAACAGAACACAGGAAATCATTTTCCATAGCTTTAAACTATACCCAGCTTCTTTGGGTTTGGTTTCTATGGCCATTGTGCTTCTGACATGTTCTTCATGCTGGGATTTCTAGAGAAATCCTAATCTTTTTATCAAATTTTTGCCCATCCTTGACCTCCCATACGCTGCCTGCACTTTCTGCCAAATAGCCGCCTTAACAAGAAAATCAGTAAGAACAATTCATTTTCAATTTCTTTCCTTTCAATTCCTTTTAATGAAAGCAGCTCAAAGTGAACTGAAAAACTTTAGTACTTGTCAGACTTGTCAGATCACAGCCATTTTTCTCAGTAATGTAAGTGGGAAAGAAGGAATGAAAGGCTGCACTCAGGGCAGGTTCTAGCCTTGGTCTGTTCTCACTTCTCCCTTCTGCTCTATTATAATAAACATGATTTTGGGAGGACCCAAAATCTCATGGTTTCCTAGAGATTCAAGTGTGCATAAGGGAAAACGACACCTTCTAAGAAGAAAGGCAAATTTTCTCTAAGTAAAAGGAATATAATAACTGTGAAAGGACCTATACATTAATAATAAAGTGATAAAAATAGAGTATTTCCTCAACAGTCATTAATTATCATGGCTTCATTGCTTTTGAGTAGCCTAAATAGTACCTGCTATCAATCTACTCCAACACACACAGCTTCCACAGAGAAATGAGAAAAATCTAAAAAATTAATAATAGTCTGTTAACACTTCAAAGACCAAAAATCAACTGGAAGAAGAGGAATTCAGCTAACGTTGCGTTTTACCAGGAAAAAAAACAAGTTTGAGGCTCTCCCATTAAAGCTGGCTGAAAGATTTTGACCACTTTGAAACAGACAACTTCATTCAATCACATAAGCTTTTGTGTAGCTGGATGTTTGGAATCTCTCATGTGTTAACCCATTATACATTAATTAAAGTAAGCAGCTCAAAAATCAATTCAAAAGCATTCTCTGCAGCCTGAAAGCTGACTTGACTTAGCAGTGAGGCACTTGATGATTCACCTCAGGGTGCTGGCCTTTTACTTGATGAAATGTACTCCATTTCTTTGAACAGTGCTGATAGTAAATGTTAAAAAATATCTCAGCTGACTAGAAAAGTAGAAGAAAAACAAAAGTTTGTTTTTCTCAACATATTTTATTTTTCTGACGCAGGAATATTTTAGCTACCTGCACCTGTTATAACTGAGACACTTCCAACTTTAAGGCTGCTGGAAACTGAAGAGCTGAATAGAAAAAACAAAACAAAACAAAAATCCATCTCTTGGATGAGCAATTACTCTATGAAATGACACAGTCTAGCAATTTGGGTTGGAAGGGACCTTTAAGATGTGTGCATTCTTCCAAACACAGACATCATGGAAAACTATGATAATTTTCAGTATTTCAGTGGAAGCTGGGAAAATTGCTAATTAATGGAGTGAAGGGAAGTCAGAATTCCAGAGCTTTGGTGCCTAAGCCTTCAGATTTGCTCACCTCACACCATGAGGTCACGCAAATCCACTATGCTTAAAGCTGGATTTCCCTGGAGGAGCTTCCCCTGGGAAAACCTACTCCCACCTCAAGGAGAAATTAAACAAAGAGACAATTTTTTCATAGTATAAGAACAATTTTCTCTGATACTCCAAACTCTACCTAGCTTGATTTCTTACCTCTGACTAGCTGCAAATTCTTGGGGTAAGATATTACAGAATGCGTGTGCACTTCTTCTATAACCTTCAACTTTAGCACTTGGAGAGAATGTACCTAGATCATCATGGTTAGTAACCAAATAGAACCATATGCTGCTGCAAAATATTGCAGTAAAAAAGAGTATGACATTCTTTAAGAGGTACATAGGCTTAATTCAGTGGAGTCAGAACATGTCTCTTTTGGCCAAATGCTCTTTAGTTCATACCTGCTTTTTCCATAAGTCAATAACTTTATGCAGAAGTTCATCATCTTCTCTTGGTCCTGGATTGGTGATCAAAAAATCTATGTCATGTCCAATATTCTTACCCCTAGAAGGAATAAATAACAAGGATGTTAAAAGAGTTAAGTTGCTGTTGAATTTATCTCTGTTTTCAAAGTGAATATTTTTGCTGGATTACAAAAAAGTTTGCAGAGTAAAGTGACAGCAATGTTGCTTAAAATATAACCAAAATGGAATCTTTTATTTCTATTATGGGGTCTATTAGTGTTCTTTATAAAACAATAATTACAACTTTTTGATCTATGTCCTCTGTTTTTCAACTAGATACTACAGATTCTTTTGCAGAGGTTAAATCTCTCTTTCTTCCCCTTAAATCCCAGAAAGGAAGATTGCAGTCATGTTTGGATTTTTAAAAAAAGCATTATCAAAATACCCTGTTACATATTATGAATCCAGTGCAGTAACACCAGATAAACTTGCCAGTCAAACTACCACAGATTTAAATATTCTTCTTTGCTCTTGATGAACATTTCAATATATGAAACTGATTATCAACGGTTTTATTGTTTCTTTTAACCACAGATATAAATCCTTTGATTATTTTGCATTTCTTTTAAATATAACAATGCTTTTTACAGAGATCGAGACAGTTGTTTTCTTTTTGAGGACAGTTCATCCTTAATGTCACTAAAGCTTGTTCATTACATGCACTAAGAATTCCATAATCAAATCCATGTGCACAAAATTTAATTACAAATGTTCTTAATGAAAAATTATATCACAACCTCTTGTTTTTCTGGTTAAGTCTAAGCATTCAGCTTGCCTTTCATCTACTTTCCAAAGATGTTAAACCTAAATCTGATAAACCTGAATCTAGCTATCATTGGAAAACAGGCAAAATCATGTTATTGGAATATTTCCCTTCAGAATTATAAAATGTTTGAGAACACATGAAAATTTATCTCACAGTGCAATTCATCTGAGTATTGCAGAACCAATACAAGGTTTTAATTTTGGTCTCAGTGGTACAACTGCATACACATTTACTGAGTGCAATCAGTCCAGCCTAAGGAGAAATGTGCTGAGGAGATATTTCTGCAATGAGAATAATTCTCCTTTGTGGAGTTGGTGGAGTAAGCACCCCAAATCTGAAGTAGTGACGCTTATGTGTAGCACATTTCCAAATGTTTTTCATGTGTTTATGGGAAAAGTCTGCTCTTGCTGATGTTCACAAGGGTATGTGAAGTTATAGCTCAGGAGAGTTTCAGTCAACACTGTGTCAGGTACTCAGAGAACTTGTGAACTGCTATTCAAGCAATGAAAATAAAACTGCGCGACCCAAAAAGTCTTCTTTTTTATGTCATTGAATAATTTATTCTCTTAAAATAACGCCTAAAACTGAATCTGGTTTCTTAAACTTGGAAATTTGTAGGAACAGAACTGATAGGCAGACTCATCAACTGCCATTTATGTGACAGGAAGTCATCTAACTGATGGGTAGTTGAACAGCATTAGCACAAAGTTGTAAGGAGATGAAAGTCTGGGGTTTGCATTTGACAAGCAGTCTAACTCACTGTAGTGCAACTATTGTGCCGTGTCTGCAGCAAAGTCAAAATTGCTTAAACAGGTGGAAATGATTTCAAAAGAGGCTTCAAACAAAGCATCAGTCTAGGCTTAGAAACTGAACAGCAATTCTAACTCAAGAAGTTGAAAAATATTTAGTATTCCATGTAACGCTGAGTTATTTTGTAGGATGCCATTCATTATCTCTAAAATTACAATAATAATGCAAAGCACTTACATAGCATTTTTTACTAACATGTCTCAAAATATTTTTTCAAAGGGAAGAAATTTACTGTTCCTATCTTAGAGATGCAGAATGGCATAGGAATATTTGCTTAAAATTATTTTTTAAAGAAATCAAAGGAAGAAATTGGAAGCTGATGGAACTGGGAGCTGATTCCCAGTGCTTCCTCAATATGTACATGTTTTAGGTTAACAACATCTACAAAATCCTGCATCAATAAGCCATAAAATCACAGGAAATCCAAGATGCCTCATTGGCCCTCCATTTCCCAAGACAAGGAGCATTTACTGAAATGTTCTCAGAGGCTTTTTTTTTTTTTTTTTTTTGTGAAATTAGAGATTTTAAATCTCATATTAGCACACAATATTAATTATTGTCAGAGTTAAATTTCAGATTCTTTTTAAATAATTCACAGTGGATAAGTTTCTGATTGAAATTGTTAAGCTGCTACTGGGACATTTAGTCAAATTGCTACTAGCACTCTTTACCAAGCAATGTATTTCAGCCTAGAAAAATGTATTATTTTCCTTAAAATAGAAAAGCACTGTATTAAATTAAAAATGCATATAACATATATTGCTCACAACTTGTAAATCATGCAAAAAGGTGCAATAAGGAATACATGGATGTAGATCATCACTCTATTGAAGCTGTACATGGCCAATAATTTCAGCAGAGTAGGGTTTTTCATGTATACATATGTATTTCTGTGTGCATACATACAAACATACAATCATGGGGACTCATAAAGTTACATAAAGGGCCAAGTTATTTGTCATTCGCTGGCTGTTAATACAAAATACAGGGCCAGAGCTTGGTACAGGAGCAGGGTCTTAAGAGTTTTCCTCACTAGAAAGGCATCTTAGACAGTATGCTGCATTGCACTCCCTCTGGATCTACAAATCTCCCATTTAATTTCTCAGGGTGGTATAAACCCACCTGAGCTCCTGTTTTTAGCACAATAATGAATGATGGGATATGCAGGGATTTGATTCTGGCACACCACAGTTTACACACCCTAATCACAAAGACTTGTGGGTACTTCTTTTATGATAAAACGAGCTGCAATGGCATTTTAGTAAAAGTAATAGTATATATACACCCTCTTGCCATATGTGAGAATTGCACAGAACTTGTCCCTTTTCTAGACCTCTTATGAGATGGCAGTGATAATCTGTCTAGTTTCAACATTCTACCTGAGCATAAGCAGAATCTGGAAAATTATTTGCTTATAGCTGGAATTACTGAAGCTCTAGTGAACCAGGACCATAGATGTACCCCAGGAGCAAAGTAATCATGAACTGAGCTGGGCAGTTCAGGTTTCTGGAGCTTTGAACAGGAAAATATTCAGTTTTGGATTTCCTATTCAGATCCACTTACATCTTTTTCTTCTCTTCCAATTGAAAACTACATCTTTGCATGGCTGGAGCTATAAGAAAAACAGGACCTTAAAGAATGGAAATTGCAGCTTACCTTTTGATCTAATAAGTCATTCAAGCCTGAAGACAATAAAAGGCAGTGCACTATTAATTGTGTTCAATTCTTGGCTGACTAAACTTGTATAAAGTTGGTAAATGTTTCTTAGTAGTCAATTAACTACCTTTAAGGTTGTTGGAATTATCTTTCTTGCTGTTATTAGATTCCAAGTCATCAAATATAACTATCATTATGACTAAAACTTAATGATATGAATGTATGGCAAAGGATAATCATATTGTCTTAATCTACAATGGCAACATCTGCATGATTAGACATTGAATACTTACATGTGTGCAGAATATTTTGAAATACTGAAATAGTACTTAATGGCTAAGCCACATCAATGACGATTCTGATAAAATTATTTTAACTGAGAAAAGATGGGCTGACATTTTCCCTACTACTCACAAAACTTCACTTCCAAACTATTGGGTGAGAAAAATTACTTCTGACTTTAAAACCTTAAACGCTATACTAGATTTGTCTTTGGGTTACTTAGGCTATTTGGTAATGGGTTCCCATGATGTTTTGCTTAACAGACTATATTTTCCTGGTTTCAGAGATTTGCACTTCATTCAGAGTAAGATTATAGCAGTTTTTGCAAATCCTCAATCTCTTACTTCACTTCTGTGTGAAAACAGTTTTCAGTTAGGCGATTTACCTCAGATCTGTCCTTGTCAGCTAAATAATGAACAATTTGCCTGACTTTGGAATAAAAATGGAAAGACAACTAGGAATTTTGGACCAAGAATCCAAGTTAGTACTATGCTTTCCAGAGCAGTCTAAAATATTGTTTCTTCACAGCTGCCATATTGTGTAATTCAATTGATTCTCAAAACCACCTTAGGAAGGGCACTTCAACACTCTCTTTGTGAAGGACGTCACTTAATATTCAGAAGAAGGAAAAGATTTTCAATAGCTGCTCTGAAAGACCATCAGAGATGATTGTATCCCACTGGTTCTGCAGTCTCAGAATATGGACTGGAGACAAGCTGGAAAACTGGTATTTGTATCTCTCAAAAAAACACAGATGGAAAATTTCCAAATAATTTTTTGGAGTTTATTGTTGTTTTGGAGATTTTTGGTTTGGTTTCAGGGAGGTCTTTTAGTGTTGTAACAGTCACTGCATAGCCATGACTACCTTTACTAAGCAAACGTTATCTATTCCTTAATCAGAGAAAATTCTTGTTGGCATGATAGAATGTTGAATGGATTCCCATGTGTGTTAAATCCCTCAGTGTTTACACAAGCATTCTGAACTTTACACAGGAGATCACTGCCACAGATAATCAGAAACGTTAATCATTTGTGTGAGGTCAAGCATATATATTTAAGAGCCTGGTAGACTGACAGCTAACAGGTGCTTATGTCTAATGTCTGATCAACTATAATAAATCCTAAAGAAGCATAAATTTTGTGGGGGTTCCCAGAATTCAGCAAATTAATTGCATACAATTAATTACATTGTAAATCTTCAAATCATACACTCATTTAACTGCAAAAAATATAACAAAAATAATGTGAACACCAACAGGTTTGGCATAGGCATTTCAAGCTTCTTTATATGTGACTGAGTTTCTTATTCCTGCCAAAATTGTGGAAAAATAATAATTGTGGAGGCAGACATAAGCTCTCAAATACTGGGTGTTGGCTAATGCTTCAAGCTAATCTGTTTGATGAAACTGGATTGTGTTTACTAAAACAGTATATTTATGATAACATTCAGATGTTAACCAATATTTTAGCCATGACATTTGCAGCCTATACACTGAATAAAAAAAAAATCCCATAACCCCCATAATATGTTATGGAGAGTGATTGCTATCAGGAAATTAAGTGAAAAAAATCACAATTCCACAGGAATTGCTACCAGAAATATAGCAAATATTTGCCATAAAACTGGAAAGATTTTTTTTTTACTTATCTCTTTCCTAAGCATTTTATTGTGTTTTGATAGAGAAAGCTAGGAAAATCAGTAAAAGTAATTTCAGACCAGTAGTATGTGAAGTGGGCCTCAGACAGCATGTAGAGAGTCTGCACAGAGTATCAGAGGATTTAACTCTCCCTTCCTTCCAGAGAGCTCAGATTAAAAGCAATCCAGCTGAAATTCATTTGTAAAGCAAGCTGAATCCTAGCTAAGATGCTGGAAGTTGATATAAAATAATGACAAGGCCTTCATTTGTTGAAAGAAATATTAGAATTCATTTTACGTTAAACTAAGCATCATCTTCTCCATATTCTTCTTTTGGGAAATGGAGGGAGGACAGCTTCTAGACAGACATCCCCAACTGATTTGAAAGTATGTAGGGACATCTGAAGATTTTCTTGAATATAGATGAGTAATATGCATAAACATCTAAGAAGAACAAATGCAGTTGCTGAAGTGATGATTGTGTGGCAATGGAAAAGGAATTAAATGTTGCAGAAGGTTACACATAGCTGAGAAATGAAAATACTCTGATATAGCACAATGATCCTTTGTTTGAGCAGTGAAGAGAACACTTGAATAAGTAGCAGAATAACTTATTTTAGAAACAGCAAACAAATAATTTATAAGTACCAGAAAATGCATGTTCCTGAGCAGCAGGAACCCCTCTGTGCTTAGTGCTCATGCACAGTAAAATGTAATTACAGCTCTAGTGGAACATGCACACATATGTACACATGGTGCAAACGTTTCTTTCTGTCTGTTCTGATATCAATGCCATATTTTTTGCTCTGGGGAGGTATCCTCTGTGCTGGGTCTCACGTAACTCCCACTGTAACAGCAGGGTGGAATTATTGTTTGACATCAGTTGAGTTTGACCAAATAGAAGTGACACAGGAATTCTGTCTAATAACTGCAGTCCTGATTAAGTTGCTTCTACAACCTATCTCAAATCAACATGTGCCCTTCAGGAAAAGGAACATACAACTATATTCCAAATCCCAGGTAATCTGCATGCCTGTGGATTTGCTTATTAAGCAGTCTTTCCTGAGATGTCGAACACGGCATAGACAATTTCTTACAGCCGGATATTAAAATAATTCTGAGTTACTGTCAGTCAAACTATGAAGAACTACATATTTTCTTTGTATAAACCCCTTAGATAGAGAAAAAAACCCATTCTTTAAGCTTGAAGTACTGAAGTGTGACAGTGCTACAACTCTTATACAGAAAGTAAAATCCTGGCTGTTTGACAGAAGAATTCTACCAATTGTGAAATAGTTACAGAATAGTTCTTGGCTCTGATACTACAGATTTTCAAAACCTTGTTACATAGTGTCCCATCTATAAATTACTAGAGTTTTAATAAAATAAAAAAGCAGTAGTCTACAAAGTAGACCAATAAGTACAATTCCCTGCATATATTGCCTAAAGAGAATTTACTGAATTCAGAATTTAATCACAAGTTTATTATTCTGGTTCATTTTTTCCCCTAACCTTTTTTCAGATCTGAAATCTGGACCCAGGATAAGTAGCTTTATTGACCCTGAAGGACATTAACATTTGCTATTTATACAATTAGTACACTGACAAGAAATGAGCAGAGTCAGGTCTGTGCAAGGGGAAACACTGATTTCATGCTGAAGGAGTTTTTTAAATGGAAGAAATTATTATGTTTGCAACATGATTGATTCAGTTGCAACAGGAACCAGGTAATAGTTAAAAGAAGTCAGAAAGTTATTTTGTTTGTAAAAGAAAGTGTCTTTCAAATTCCAATAAAATGCTGTAACATTTATTTGAAGTTACTTCCTCAGAAACTCTCAATTACATTTTCTGACAAATAGAGGTTCTGACAAATTCTGACTGTAGAGAGTATTAACAGCCTAAGCAGCAGCATAATACTGTACCAGCCCACTGCTAGCATAAATGACCAGCTAAGCCCTGTACACCACACATAAGCTGTTCTTCAAATCACTTCCAGCTTTAGCTCAGGAGTTTTCCTTAATACTCAGGTCAACTCCACATTTCCAAAACAACATTTAGATTCAACAGTGTCAATGCCATGGTGGTTCACATACATATAGAGTAGGTAGCAAGAAAATAAATGTTCACTGAAGTGCAAAAGCAGCTCAACCAAAGTTAACAATCCAAAAACACTGACACAGAGAATGCAGAGACAGCAGAATACAAAATGTAAGTGTTGGCGAGTCTGACTCACATTGTGCAGTGACTACTCTGTCAGCTGAGGGAGAGGGGAAGAGGGAACATTCAGTCAAAATGAACCAGGAGCTCTCAAACATGCCAAACTCTAGCACCAGCTTCATTTGTTCTCCTGGTGCTTGGTGTCCACCTTAAACATGACAAAGACGAAAGATCAATGAGGAAGCCTAAAGCAAGGTGCCATTTTATAGTTCATCAGATTAGACAGAAGGCTCACCTATACTATTTATTACATGAAGCTATATTGTGCTTCTCTATGTTTGGAGTTTTAAGAGTCATAGATTACTTTGTTTCCAGAATTAAAACTCGGGAAACCCTTCCAGTGCAGGACAGGGTAGTAAATAGGAAGACAAAGCTGTTGAGTTTACCAGGTTACTTTATTAAAAAACTAGTATCAAGTACTAGATGATAATTTTGAGCACAGTTATTAGAAAATAATAACCAAGAAGATTCCTCCCCACCTTAACACTGCAAGTATCTACAGCAGTCATTTGTTACACCCCAATTCAGTGAATGCCAACACAGTCAGAACCTGCTTTTCAAAAACAAAGTAACATGCCTGAAGTAAAGAGGAAAACAATAAACCAAGATCTGATCCTGGGCTCTGTAGAAGATAGATATGGGTTGGGCTTCAAATAATTTCTGCTCTCCTGGTTGTAATTTGAATTAGATCTTAATTGCTTTTGAAGGCAGTTTGAGACTAGTGGTTCCCAGTCAGTGTCAAAATTAATTCCCATTTCTTTCTAATGCTACATAGATGGTAAGGTACAAAAAAACACCTGTGGAGATGCAAAGTGACAGGGTGGGAAGTTACTTGTGCTAACATTTTATATCTGGACTCTGAGTTCAAGGTCCAGCCTTTCAGTCACCCTACTGCACTTGGTTTGCACCAGCTGATAAAAACTTTGAGCTGAATATTTCCAGAATTCTAAATCCAAACTGACCGAGAGTCTTCATTCTATATCAAAGGAAATTCTGGAATTCCTGCTCCTTGAGGGCTAATTCTTCCCTGCTTGTACATTACAGTGCTCGTCTGGGGTATAGTTAATATCTGTAAGATGATTTAATAGGATGCTGAATAATGTCTAAAATAGCAATGATCTAATTAAATCAACTGAAATAAATTCTGCCACTAGCAAAGAAAATTAAAACTGAAATAATGATATATTTAACTGAAAAGATACCATACAGTTATGAGAACTACTCTGATTCATTTTGAGAAAATCTGTGGGTAAAAAAAAATGCTGTCATAGCTTTGTCTGCAGAATTATTTTTCCCACTAATTTAAGAATAGAATTATTTAGGTTACACTGTTTCTGAAATAAAAATGTAGTGAAAACTGAGAACTGTTCCCCTTGGGAGCTATAAATCAGGCTTCTACAAAGGTTTGAATTGCCAAAGGTAGCAGATAGCAGCTTCTTCACCCAGACAAGTAATTCAACATAAACCCAGCTGAACTATGTAAGTATTTGGCAAAGATTCACAGGTATCTTCTCTGGGAGAAGTGCTTGAGGGTGGACACTTCATTAAAATGCTATTTTTCTTGCCCAGTGTAACAGTAATTCTAATTCACTGGAGGCAGAATCCATTTTCCATGGCTGTGGAACATATTTATTTTATTTTTGAAGCTAATCCAACTCAGCAATGAAGCAGCATTGGGAAAAATCCTTTCCCTTTAGGATCAGAATCCTTACTAGACAGCATAGGGGAGTACAGCTTTAATAAAGAATACACAAAACAAACATTTTTGGTTTCTCATTTTTCAGCAGGATATTACTGCTATTGTGTGCCAGTAATTTCTGTTCAAGAAATCTTTTAGGGAAAGACCTAACAATGCAGAGAATGAATTACTTAAAAGATCTTCTTGTATCAAGTCAGGAGAAAGAAGGATTACCTACTGCAGCAGAAGGGGCCACATCACTGGTTATTTCTACAAGTTTTGTTCTGAGGGTAAAAATCACTGAAGTGAAGAGAACCACTGAAAAACCTGTGCAATAGCACTTAAATTTACTTGAAACGTAATTTCACCCTCAGTGACTACACTGCCCCAAAAAAAGGTAGTAATGCATGGCACTCACCTCGTCTCATTAAATGCACTTTCAAAGACCAAAGTATGTCATGCTATGCTTGACTGTATCTTTTATTACCCAAAAGAAACTTAGACATGTCTCAGAGTACAAGACACTTGGCTACTCCTCTTCATATCATGTTGAAAAGTTTTGCTTTAACAGATATTTAATTTAATGCCAAAAAAGGGAAAGTATCAGAAAACAGTTATTGAACTGAAGAACCTAAATGACCATATACCTATACTTACAGCTATTCACTGATCTTAGAAACCTCTCTTGGATTACTTCCATTTAAATTATTAAATTATTTAAATTATTTAATGTGTTAAGTATATTCTATGCAAAACCCTGAAAATATTCCCCTGCTCCATGAAAATAATGAATGGTGAATGATGTGTTTATACATTGCTTTCTATGTACCTTTAGCCAAATGATTATTTCAAGGTGCATTTGGTTTAAAATAAGACTGTGTAAGGATTCTCTTATACACCAGTATCTCAGATAACCATAGTCATGGAACAACACGAAAACCTGAATTGAACCCAAAATTTGAAGAACTGATAAAAACAATTGATTACAAGTAAAAATATTAGAAACAAAGTGATTCATCTATTTTTGTATGCATTATTTCAAGAAGGACCACCTGTTATTCACATGCTGAAATTACTTCTCTCCAACCTCAACCTCAGATTTGTTAAAAACAGAAAAGCAATTTCTAGAAAAATAGTTGCAAAATTGCATTTCAACCAAATTTGAAACTGTACACTATTAAAATAGTTCATAAATCTGTCTTCCAGCAGTCTAGTTTCTACTAAGACAAAAAAAACAGTATAATGGCAAAGTAAGAATTTAGTCACCTACTTGTAATTTAGAAAGTATGGCTCTCTCTAGGGATTGTAATAGTTGCATAGCCTGGATGGTGCTGTTCATCTGGCTTTCATGGAATGGGTCAGGTTGGAAGGGACTCCAGTGGGTCAGCTGTTCCAGCCTCCCTGCTGGAGCAGGGTCAGCCCAGAGCACTTTGCACAGAATCGCATCCAGATGGTTCTTGAATATCTCCTGTGAGGGGAGACTCCACAGCCTCTCTGGCAATCTGTTCCAGGGCACAGTCACTCACACAAGTAAGGAGTTCTTCCTCTATGGGAAGAGCATATTATTCTTCCTTCCGTGACAGAGATGCCTGAAAGTGGCTGTCACCAATTATACCCTGATGCCGGATATTTATCACTTTTGGCTTGCACACAAGATGGCTTTTTGTTGCTAACAGCTTTAGCCTCTCTGAATCCACTATTTGGAGTAAAATCCCTATTCCACCGAGAAAAACAAAACTATGGTTAAGCTTTGAATCTCTGCAAGTGCTGTCTCAATTTCATATAAATAGCACAACTGTACCTGGAAGCTGTCCATGTAATTTCAAGCTTTAAAGCTTATGAAATGTACCATACCAAACTGTCACAGTTTTATTTAAAGTCATGAAATACATTACTGAAGTTTTGCTTTTTGCTGTCTTGGCAAATCCTTTAAATTGCACTTAATTTCAATCAAGCATTTCATAGAAATGACATCATAGAAACTTCCTCCACAAATAGATTTCGCCCAGTGCCAATCAATGACAAAACAAAACCACTTCAACACTGTTTGAAAAAGACATACAGTCCAACATGTGTAGATGCAGATTTGGGATCTCATATACTCAGCTGGAATGTGAAGTATGCAGATGAATTTAATCTTAAAACATCTACCTAGTTTTGCATATGTGAACCCTTCTGTCAGCACATTCTATGGAGAAAAGCTTTCTCACTCTTAAGTAACAGCCTGTAAGGCAGTGGTACAGCATCCTTAGTTACTAGTCATTTTACAGATTTAAATTATTCTGAAAGCTGCAGGGAAAAAAGAATATATTCCAATATGTAGCAAGTACTGAGAAATCAGATTTGACTGGAGAGAAGATATGTTTTTATTATTTATAAGAGGAGGCATCTCAGACTAGACCTGCTCCGATATCTTGAAGTACCTAGTTTCTTTTGGCCTAATTAAAATCCTTAAAGACAACTTCAGAATTATGCAAACTGTGAGACAAGGAAATTCAACTACCTCCAATTTCAAAGAATACAACTGAGAGATCAGTGTACTCTGATGCTAGATATTTTGGTGAATTATCAGAGATTATGATATACTTCAGGAAAAACCCCAAACAAACAAACAACAAAACCCAAACAAATAAACAAAACTACAACAACAACAAACTCACAACAATAACAATAGCCACAAAGAAAGAAAGTTAAAAAAAATACCTCAACCTCTATCCAAAAATAAATTAATATGAGAGGATGAAAGAGAAAGTTAAGGTTTTTAGGACTTCTGTCTTTGGAGGTAATTGGTGACTGGCACTCTCCAGGATGACTCCCACAAACTGGGAGAGCACTGGACCCTTCCAGACCTGGATTAGCCATTATGTACAGCTATTACTTTGTTTCAAGACCGATTCAGGTGCATTGTTCATGTTCAGCTGGTGTTCTGCCAGAGAAGAAATTTGGCCAGAGCTGGCTATAGATTATATATGTACTCCCCATACCTAAAGGTAGGATGGAATGCTTGCAATGCATTGACATTCTAGATTTAAAACTCAGAAAACTTCCCAATTTTTTCTTCCATCTCGGTGCATAAGCCACTCAGGTGCCACATTTCAAAAAGCATTAGCTGCAAACCAAAACCTCAGCTAACTGAGAGATACATTGCTAGAACAATAACCTAGTGATCTCTTCATCATCACTAATAATGCAGCTGAAAATACAGAAAGCTCAGCTGCATTCAAATTATTTACTGAAATAAGTAAACAAAAGTCTGCATAATTAATTATGAAAGGTGTATATTAAAAATGCTTTCATTAAACTACCTGTCACACCTTAATATTTGCAAACAGTAAAAAAATTATTTTGCAACTAAGGTGGTTTCAATTTACTAGTTTTGATTTTTTTTCTAAGACAAAATTCCTTGGTTCCAAATTATATTTCTATTTTACTTACTCAGAATCTCAAATATATATATATAAGCTTATATTTAAAATACAGTATTTTATTTTAAAGAAGGTAAAAGTTATTTTTCTACACTGATACTTTAACAAAAATTAACAATAAGCTTTATAGAAACAATTTTTGCTGTCCTGAAGCTTTCTGGTAGTAGATCGAAAACATGAATTCAAATTACATCCATTTTAATTCTCTCTAGCTAATTCTCTTGAGTGTTTCAGAAGGCTTATTCCTTTAACATATCCTTTTGTCACAGAAACTCTCCTCAAAAAGTTCTTTTTCATGCGTGTCTACTTTGGCATTTCTAAAAATCAAAACGTTCTCTTTAAAAGACAATATTAATGTTGTTCCATGCAAGGAAGGAAACATGCATTTTCAGAATGCCTGAATGATATTAAATGTTCAGCCTGAGTTTCACTTACTTGGCAGTGATGGGACAATCCGTAGAATCAACCTACCATGAAAACAAAGGTTTCTATTTGCTTCCTGCTCAGCTGTACTGGAAGTTATATAAACATGACAGTTTTTCTATTAAAATTCCTTGAACTGAGAAATAGATTGCTTGCATACACAGTTGGGGGAAAAAAAGACAAACAGAAATAAGACGTCTCTCAGATATTCTAACATGAAATAGGATTAACACTTCTGTTTGAGCTGATGGTGTAATGGCCAAGGAGTGTAGATAACTGTTCAAGCACTTGGGTTAGTGAGGAAGATACGAGAAGAAAAAATTTGAATTCCAGCATTTGAGGGCAATACGTGTAATTCTACTTTAGCTGTAATTACTTTAAGGTATTTTATCAATCTATTCCATCAAGGGGGATATAATACAATTGAAACATTTGTGTAGTTGCCAGCATACAGCTGTAGCATGGTGACATTGAGTCTAGCCTTTCTACCAAATCTTACTAAAGTACTTCTGAAAAAAATATGCACCATTTAAACTTCAAGCACACGTACAATCTGGTTAGATTTAAGAAAATTGCTAACTCACTCAAATTTTTAGAGTGAACATCCTTTCCAGGATGGAGCTGATATACAGATTTTCAATAACTGCACTTGCAGTAGTAGTTACCCCTACTGCAAGTAAGGTAGGGAATTTTACAAAAGCATAATGCAGGGAAAATGAGATTGTTCCCTCTTAATAACTAATTTGGATTGTGTAATCTACTAATTTTGTCAAAGGGAAGAGAACTTTATTCCTTATCTATGGGATACACTTAGAACACTAGAAAGTGTTCTAATTGCAGAGAAAGAAACTGAAATTAAAAACTTGTCTACTTGGTTTACATGACTGGTTTGCCAAGATAGCTGTGTGGTGTGAATGTACATTGTGTGCCAGCAGTTCCCTGAAGCTGAAATAGTTACACCCTTTGGGCCAAAATAGGTTATTCCATTTGAGAAAATCATTTAAACTGTACTATCAAAGGAACACTGCATCTGCACAGAGAAAGGCTGCCAATATATTCTACAAGTATAGGCATGCCAGAAAAGCCTTTTAAAGTGTGGACAAGCCTGTCATTAAATCTAACTTCTAGCTTGAGTAAATCCCTCCATTGTGAAATCTTGTTACCCTCCTTTACAAAATTCCCTTGCTCTGCTTCAAGATGTGTTTCTCCATCAGCTAAGGAGCTCATGAAGTTGCCTTAGTCTATTTAATTCTAGATTGAAAACTTCTTTGATTATTACAAACCAGCTTCCTTAATTCCCAAACCATGGCAAGAAAATACTCTGTTGGAGAATGTAGTTTCTTGGAGCTCTCTCTGTGCCCTTCCTCCGGATCAGATATTGTAAAACTCTAGCTGTATATTTTCAGAGTCTTTCAAAGAGCCAGTCATGTCATATTTCTGGTATTCTTGTTCTGACTTCTTTCTGAAAACAATCCTGACTTTTTCAACCTGCACTGTTTTGTGACCTCAGGTAATGAGACATTTCAAGGGTCTCTTCAATATAGGTACATAATTTAATATTCAGGTGAAATGTGAAGAAGCATTCCCTGGGTCGCTTGCCAGTTCAATTTCTCAAACTATCAGTTGAAAGTTGTCGCTGTTGAGACGGTCACGACACACAGAGTGATGTGGTAAAACTTTAGAAGGCTCCCTTTTTTATGGGGGCATGCTGTCTCTTATACAATTTTTACAAACCTCGTGGGCAACTTAAATTTGTTAATAGCTTTCTTGTTAATTATTCTATTGGTTAGTAAGAGGTATTTTACTTGTCCATCAAATCCATCTACTCTTGGATTGTTTACATATTTTCTCTACTGATTCTCATGAGACAAATCCCTTGTTATTTCAGGTGCATTTGTTTTTCACCCTCAGAATAGATTGTTGTGTCAAGAGAACTTCTCATTCTCAAAAAAGCTTCATATGGGAACATAATTGCTTGTTAGCTGCACTAGAAGAAATGATAGGCCAGCTTTGGCTCCTTCCACAGAAAGTGACCCCCTGTTTTGTCATGATTCAACTGAAATCTGTGTCCAAGCTCCCACTGATCTTTCAGTGGGAACAGATGGATGGGTTGTTCTCATTTCATTTTGTCTTGGGTTATGGAACCAAAAATGTGTATTCTATTTCATCTGCTGAAAGCAGTTGGAGAATTGTTGTTCTTTACTCTGGGAGGAGGGGGGTGGATGCCTTCTGATAATAGGCCAACTATCAAAAGTTGGTAGGGCATTGTTTCTTATCTCTTTCACCACCATCCTCCCTCTAGGAGGATATTTTCTGCTAATGGACCATTAACACATCCCCAAAATAGACTATCCACATTACATCATCCTATTGTGAGATGCTCCACCCAGTGGGGGGAGCCAACCATTCCTACCTGGACAAAACTGAGACACAGGAACACAGAAAGTNAGATAAGAACAATGAAGTTAAAATCTATCTTGCCTAAGTATGGGTGTAGTACCACTTATTGTAGTGATACAAATGCATGCTATAACATCGAGACATGTCATGAACAGCAATGAAATAAGGATGTTATATCCAATATATAACATCCTCATTGGAGATCATATCCAATGACAATATTATGACTAAGATAAACAAATTAGATGCAACTGGGCATTAATTACTGCAACACAAACAAATGATCAGGTGTGTTTATCCACTAGACCTGTGTCTAGGTGTAAGATGTGTCAAGATAAAAGGAAAATATTCTGCCATCCTTGATCAATAGCACAAGATAAAGCATGTAAGGTTATTACTTTATGAACTAGCAGAGTTTATATGTATGTATATGAGAAGAAGCAATCCACAAGGCTTTAATGGGTTTTTGCTCTCCAAGATAGCCCCTAGAGGTATGAAAGAGCAGATATCATTGCAGATGATTGTAACTATCATATCAGATTTTGCTGCCATTTAATGCTGATTTTCCATTCTTCAAAATGATTGCCTGAAACATTTCCACCCACCTCTCCTCAGTACAGAAACAATCCATAATATATTCCACTACTTCCAAACTGAAAGCAACTAAAAGGACTATTTCTGACTATATCTTTTAATTCATGTCTTTCATACATGATTTATTGTAAACCTTTTTAGTTTTTCCTTGTTATCTGACATGTAGAAAATATCCTGTCTGACTCATATTGCAACAAGAAAAAAAAAAAATAACCAGCAGCTACCTCCCTGTTATCATGTCACCACACCACTAGCAACGTCAAGTCACACTTAATTAAAATGTTGTGGCTATTCTTGCTCACAGGGATCTGCAAAATGTATCCCCTAGTTGCAAGGTCACCGATGTTTGCAGCTTTGCTCATGATTATCTGACAGGAAAAAATCATTCTTAACTTGTGCTGTCAACCATCTTTACAGCAAGTAGCCAGTCTACAATAAACTGCTAAAGAGTCTATCAGAAATAAGTAAACTCTGCTATAAAAGTCCTGTTTTCAAGCCAGGTTCCTGGGAATAAAACCATGGAAAAAGTTACAAAGTACAATGCATAATATAATTAAAACTGATTTTTGATCATTTGACACTAAACATCAGGCATTTGATCCTGCAGTCACTGAGCCACCTGGCACTGAGCCTGCAAATCCTCTTTTGCACGTAGTGAACCACAGGACACTATTGTTAGTCACAGTAACTGTTCACTAAGAGAATGCAAAATTTTCAGAACAATTTCATCTCAGACACAGATGCCCTGAGACACTTATGAGTAAAGCATACTAATAGTAAGAAATAGACTCAAAAACACTGAGGCATCAGAAACTTCTCAAAGAAAACAACACACATCCAAGAAGGACTGCACACAAGACAAAATGTATTAAATCATTTTTATTTCTGTCCTGAATCACTGAGGCAAAGCAGTTCATAGCTAAGAGATGCTTAAGACTGTTGTCTGAAACAAAACAAGAGATAGATACTTCCTTCCTGTGCACCAAATGTGTCTAACATAAAGCTGGCTAAGCATTATTAGCACTATTCTGTTCATCTTAGCACATTAATTAAGCCTCTTAATCATAGCCAAGCCCTATCCTTGTCCTATTAATGATACCTTACAGTTGACTTTACTGCTGGGAACTTAGTCTAAGACTGCTGCCAGAGTTTTGTTTCAATTACCCTTTATGCAGAGTTCTGGTTTGATTTTCCTTTAGAAAGAGCGTCACTTTCTTCTGCATGTCTCTTAGTGTTACAAAGAAAATTGTTCTGTCTCTCTTCATTCCATTCCCACCTTGAGTGGCCTCGATTTTCTAAGACATCCTCTTCTTAGCAGATGAGCCCCAATGAAACTATTTTATAGATAACATGTAAGGAAAAGAGCTATCTATCAAACTAGGCACCTCCATCTCATCAAAGCCATGTATAGCTTTGATTTGACCTCTTGTGCTTTATGTTTCTCTTTTATCTTACTATTTTTCCTGAAATCTCCTCTGTCTTTTTTTAATCTTGCTACTTCATCTTGCCCTGAATATGTTCCACTCTCTTAATAATCCTCCTTGTACCTAATGCTCTATAACTTTTTAGAAGATTTTTTACTTCTGGTTTTATGTAGTATCATGAATATATTTTAATTTGCAGCTATTTATTTGTGAGACAACTGGTAAGATACTAGTGCTCATCTGTATATGGAAAACACTTTTCAAGTAGTATATTTTAAATATTATGCTTGAACATACTTCTTGGCCCAAGTATTAAAATTGATCCATTTTAATTCACTGGCTGAGCATTTCAGAAATCAATGCATGGCATTAGCTGAATTCATGTCAAATGTCTATAAGAGACTCTTGAATTATTGTGACTCTTCAGAGCAGTACTTCAAAATATGATGTCTCCCCATAATATCCATGTAAAAGGCAAAAAACGCAAACATTTTTAAAAACCCCTTACTAACAACTTGAAACATTTGCTTTTGCTACAAATTCTGAGTGATAATTCTACTTGATTGTTTATTCTCTCTCTAATCATTCAATCTATTATTCACAATGAGGATTTAGTAGAGCTGGTCAAGAAAATGAGAAATAACAAAAGGATTTAGGTGTACAGTTGAAAATAAATGAGACAGAAATGTTATAATACAAGCTGTCAATTCAATTTGTTGTCTAAAACCTCAATTAAAATATCTCAGCAATCTTGCAAAGGCATTGTGATGCTTCACAGAGGTTTCTGTGCCTCTGTCTACCTCTTCCAGATGCATGTACCCTTGTCTTTAGATAAAATGACACCACATCAGTATGAAATTTCTATAGCTGAGACTCATCACAAAAGAGAAATTCTGACTAGAAAATTCCTTTTGCTATAAAGAAAAAAAATTGAATTACAGCCCCAGCAGGAAAAGAATTACATTTCTGCACCTTTCTTCATTGAGAATTGAAATTTTTCACAGAAAACAAATACTCATAAGTACTTTGGTAGATATGTTACAAGTAACCCTAAGCATAAATGTGTGATTCACTTCATTCACTAAATTAGTTTCTGGGCAGAGAGCTGTTCTCTGACACCGTTGATATGTTTTGGCTTGCAATACCTCTTCCCAAACAGCAATACACAAGTTCTCCTATTCCCTAAAAACCAACTAAAAACAAACCATTAAGCCATTAAGATAAAATTCCAAGAAGAATTAATCAAACCTTCACAGTATTTAGACTTTCTTATGCATAATGAAGCAGATAAGAAAATTCAAAACTTAGTGGAAAATACTTATTCATATTCTCCCTCTATCATATTCCCTATGTAATATGCCCAATATCAGTAACTTTACTTGAGAAAGAACAAGTCTGTAGAACTGCTTGAGCACTATCTTGTGCACTTCAAATTCATTGCAGCACACATAACATAACTACAGAATGCTTCCACGCTTACCATCATTGATCTTGCATGAGTTTTTATCATAAAGAATTGCTTTTCCTTCTTTCTACAGAGTTGGAAAATGAAGCTCTTCCAGTCTATGATTACATCTCTGGACATGTTAATGTTAGGTACCAATTATTTGTACAGCTTCCTTTTTAATCGTAAGAGCTTTTATTCCCCCATGAAAGATCTTCCTAATCTATTCCCAAACTATCAGAACATTCAAAGAGCAACAGTTCAACCCTAATGCAGGAAGCAGGTTTTCCAGCTTATTAAATTGTACTGATAAATCAATTTTAGTACATGCTCTGCATCATGCAACCTGCCTCCCTGCCTCAGCCCCAGATTATGTGTTATAATAATACCTGGGGCTGTCAGATTTGATGTGACTTTTTTTTGAATGATGTGGTGACCTATTCAGACTGTCTCAGCACCAGTGCTTGTGTCCTGTGCAAAAGACCTTTTCTGAATTTACTTAATACATGCTTTATGCTCACTGAAAATTACATACTTGTATATTGAAAAAAATTGTGTTCAAGGAAAGGCAAAGCATTTTCCCTTCCAAAACATCACAGGAGTGTTTTTAAGAGAAGTCATATAAGAACTTAGTAATTTACATGTTTAATTTCCATAATGTAAATAGTAACCACCACTGCATATGCTAATTGTTCTAAAATGATGAATGAATACTTTTCAGTTAACCTAGCATAATAAAAACCACAACAATTTTTATTGCTAACCTTTTAAAATGGGAAGGGTCAGTAGAATATGCACTATTAAGTATATTATTGATATAGCGGGACTATGAATAATTGTATCATATCCCTTTTAAAACTTTTCAAAACACTCACTTTGGTAAAACTCATCCAGAAAACTGTGTAAATAATGCAAAATCTGTTTTTACATTTTTGGAATTCTAATGGTATATTATCTTAAGGAGTGGCATTGCAGAAGCCACTGCAGCTTGAGGCTGGGAGTACTGTAATTCATACTGACAGCTGTCACTGCTCCTTTCCACTTAGGTGGGTCTAATGAGCCAGCCGTCAGGAGAGATTGGTATTTGTTTCAGAGCTGGGACTTCACATCAGGAGAAAGCCAGTTAGCTGTTAGTTATAACCTGACACTCGCACAAGCTACCAAAATGGCAAAACTGAGCTCAGTGTTGAAATCTACTCCAGCTAATGACGCCACCGTTCTCTTGCACTTCGCTCAGCAAAGCCACTGGAAAGGAAATATCCACATCCAGATCACTCGGGACAGCTTTCCACATCTCAGCCCCCCCAGATGGCTTTTGTTGTACCCCACGCTGAGCAGGAAACCCAGAAGCCCCTTTCCCCATGCCTGCCCTCCTACACAGGGAGGACTCACAGTGAGTCTTCTGTTACATAGTGAAGGTTTTGAGACACTGTCATCCAAAAATGAGAACAAACATCAAACAGAATTATGGAAACATCAAAGAAGCTTTTGAACAAACTATGGTAGATTTCTAACAATTTCTATAACTTCTTGTGTAAGGAGAAGGCATACTATGTTGTAAACAGTAAATCCATGAAAAGATTAAATTAAAACATTTTACATTAGTACAGAATGAACCAATTTAAAAATGTTGGACATCTACTGTTCAGGTATTAGATTATTTGTAAGATGTCAGAATAAATTTCTGAGGGGAATGTGCATTGTTAATTGACTATTGTTCACACCATTTCAAAAAATGCTTTTAATGTGTGAATTCTTGTCAAATAATTTTCATCCCTTCTCAGTCACGCATCTTTCTTAAAGTCTTAAATAGATCTTTTTGAGTTCCTCTTCCTTAATTTCCATTCACTGACAAAACAAAGATATGAGTTTTGTGTCTCATCTCTGCACATAATCAGTAACATTGCACAAAAAATAGGTTCTTCTTTTGACATTGCATCTCTATAAATGGGTTAAATGAGCTGTGAATATCAGCATTTAACCAATAAAAAGAGATCTTTATTTATTTAGAATGTATCAAATCTGCTTCATCTAAAAGTCTAATTGAAAAAGCTGTTCAGGTCAGCTGTGATATTAGAAGACAACTGAATCACATTTAGTGCTGCTTAAAGGATGTGGATGGGCTGAAAGAAAAATTAAACCATGGCCATTAAAATTTAATTTGACTTAGTGAAGCCATTAACATTTTGGTTTTATGCAGTGGCAAGCATTCTAAAAATATTTCCATATAATTTAACAACCTAGAAGTGCCACATGGCTGACCCTTACATAGCAAAAGTGATTGAAAGTGACCTTACAGGGCAAATCAGGAAAAAAGGCAAAAGGAGAAAATTTGTTCAAATACCATTATTAGCTGTCATTCTGTTCTTCCTTCAGATATAAACTGTCTCCTATTCTAATAATTGCTCATTTTCTTTTCATTTAATATTCAATTCATTTGGATATTGAAAGAACATGAAGATGTGGAAAGAAATAATCTATTTTTAAGACAATGCCCTGTCCTACTTCTAGTAATGTACCTGCAGTATTCTGCTTTGTCACCACAAGTTTGCCTTGGCAGTTTGAAAATGCCACTCCAATATTCCTTATACACTGTAATGACAAAAATTGTTAACAGCACAAAGCATCCAGCAATGCAGTAACCTTAAAAACTTCCATCAGTTTCAGATGAAATTTTGTCTAGATTAAAATGGTAACAAATATGATCATGCATCACAACTAAAATTTCAGACTGACTGCCTGATAAAGAAACAGAAACCCCTAGTCTTGGTTTTTCAGTCTCATTTTTTCCAATTAAGTTAAAAAAAAATAAACCGCCAGTAAAAGAGACTTTGTTTAACAGTCCCGAAATAATACAATCTGAGATTTCATATCTTGCTTTATAACATTATTTCTATTGCTCTGGCTTACTTAATAGTAGTCACCATCAGACTTGATAGGAAACAGAAAACACTAAACATTGTAAAGGCTCTTACAAGTGCATTCCAGAAGGTATAGGGTGATCGTGAAAATTGTAAGACTAAGGCAGGGATATAAGACATATACACTCTATATGCAGAGTGTAAAACTTCTGGCTTCACAGAAATCAGCCACCTCCACTCCCAGCTCCGTGCTGGACCCACCAATTGAACTAGTTTTAGAGATAAGACAGGTATGTAGTTAAACAGCATCCATCTAATGAGGTAAAGAGTCTGTGAAAGTAAAAAAGGGTCAAGTAGTGTAGGACATGTAAAAAACTTTGAATCAACAAGTATTTGAAAGACTTTCAAAGTATATGCTCTGCTGAGTACTCAATTTTATTAAGTTGCATGGGTTCTTACAAAGTTCTTTTTGTCCGTGACTCCCAAATACCTTATTCATCAGTTTCTACTTCATGATTCATTGTGGCTAATGATAGATGAAATGACTGGAAAAATAATCAAAGCTCTAATGACAAAAGGAAGTATCTGAATTACTCCAATAGATTATCTTTTAAATTGACTTGGCTAGCCATTAATTTGATTTTCTCCTTTCCCAACTTAATTTTTAATGGATTACAGAAAATTAAAAGCAGAAACTTGTGATGATCCCTGTTCTTTCACTGTTGCAGTGCTTCTAACTCCAGAGAGAGACTATTTTTGCATGCAGTATATCAATACCTCAAATTCAAACATCTCTAGTCTTAGGGAGTTTGGGAAAGCAAAGCTGTTTTACTAAGCTTTAAAACCAGCCAGATCAGATTAGAACATCTCTAGGTTAAAGCTCTCATCCAAAGTAGGTTACAGTTCATCAGAGGAAAGGCTGTGCTCATGAATGATAGCCAAGCAGTCTCTCCAGTCTGTTGCTGCAATAATTGTTAGATTATTCCAGGATCTGCTTAATTTGAGTGTGAGCAAACTACCATATCAGCTTGAATGTTCAGCAAGCAGCTTGCCTCACAGCTCCTTTATAGTAGATTTCTCCCTGGGAAAAAAAAAAATACCAGGATACAAAATATTTACTTCTTTTAACAGCAGTAGAAAAAAGCGGACAGAAATTACAGTATTTGGATTTGAGTACCTGGATACAGTTTATATCTTCCCTCACCAGAGTTTGTGTTTTAGAGTAAAAAAAAGCATGGAAATAACTGTACCAAAGAACACTGTAAATGCAAAGGTACACTGTAACAACAAAGTGTAAATAGAACATGCAATCTCTGCTTAAGAGTTGGCCTAAAACCTTAATGCAAGAACCTTTTGCAAAATTAATTTTATTGGTTTAGCGAGCAGGTCCAGCACTATTGTAATCCTAGATCTGAGGAGAAAGTCATTTGTATAATAGGACTTCAAATACATTTACTCTGAGAACCCCCAAAACATTTGGTGTTATGTCAGGTATTCTAATTTCATTGTAGAACATCTACAGCTTCCAAAAGAATACTCTTATTAGGAATATCCAGTATCAAAAGGTCAAATAGAGCTTTTAATCAGGATCAGAACTTGTCATCAGATGTTCTATGATTTATCAAGAAGTTCAGCCAGAAACCACATGACAAGCTCAATTAAATAAACCAGAGTCTTGCTTATATTCTAAAGCTTGGAAAGCATAATATTCTTCAGAATTCAATCTCACAGTCTCTCCTTTATGAGCATGTGCCAACACAGTTAGATAAATGTGATTCCACATGCCATGTAGAAGTCTTATTTCTGAAACAAAGGTGCCACAATAACCTTGGTTATTTATCACTGCATGAACCAGTAAAATAATCTCTCAAAGTGTTTCTCTGTCTCAGCTATTTCATCTTTTCTCCAAGACTGAAAGAAGAGATATCTTTAAATTATTTTCTTGGTACAGAACAGAAAGACCAGAATCCTGTCCCATGTCATTACTTTATGCATTCCTTTGCCTTGTAGGAAATGTCACTGCACACAGGAAAGAATTTTATGCATTGTAATATACAAAAGTATGGCAGTGGTGCCTGACAAATACAGTCACCCTGTCCTTTGCTCTCTTCATTGCTTTTCTATTAATGATTCTTATCTACACATGTTAGAGAGTATCAAATCCTCATTTCTAAAAGATAATATAAAATTCAAGCAAGGATATAGTGATCTACATTCAGGTTCATGTTGAGACAGAATTAACAATAAGAGAGGCTGGGAAAAAACTTCCCTGAAGACTGATACAGCATGGAAAAATTAACCTCCCCAAAAAGATTTTAAAAAAGATAAGCTACACTATTTATTCTTCATGATGCAATGCCCAAGACACTTGAACAACTTCTTAAGAACTGCAATATGAAAAATTACCTAGAACAAAGCCTCTCCTTAGTCTACTTCACTTTCTCTAAAGGCTAAGGTAGGAGAAGCCAATAAAAGTGTGTCTAACTAAATATTTGAGAAAGCGAGAAGTGAAATCATAATACTAAGAAGACCTCTAATTTTCAAAAAAAATAAGTGCCTATTGATGTTATAGTAACCACGTCCTCACATCACAGACACACACATACTGCTGCACAGTCAACCACAACTGTGTTACAAGCAACACAATAAAATTGAACCCTAACTTGTAAATAATTTGTAAATCATATGGGCAGAGCACACAGAAAACCATTCTGAAAATGCAGTTCTTATGTATACATATAGTATGTAATTCTTATTCCAGATCTTTTTCTGACTTCTCCAGCCAAATTTGGAGGTTGTGGGTATATGTATTGAGATACGAAAAACCAGTAAAGAGACTGAAACCATAAACTACATATAGGATATAGTGCTTCCTTATAGAAGCATTTTTATTCTTATGAAACCTTCAATTTAGATCCCATCTTGGGGAAAAACCAAGTATCAGCAGCTAAATCAAGTTTGCTAAAACCCAGGATCTTACTGAATATCATGATAATGCTCCAGCGCATGGCAACCTTTTCTTGAAATTGCTCTGAAACCATATACTAAAATGGAACTACAGGAAAAAGGGGGAAACTCCTCCTGTTTCACTGCCCTGAAACTTAGTGTGAAGTTATTTTTCTACTTGTCATTACTAATGCCCCTACAACAATACTAATATTAGTATTAATGGCATTAACATACTGCTAACAGGAATAAAATTTTTTGTAACATGCAGTGATATACACCAAATGAGACAATGCCATTACCACAGAAGTCCCCCTTAATTCTCTTCATGGAAAAAATATTACTCTTTTAATATCGATGGAAAAAAAAGTTGTCAGGTCCACAGTTTAACTCATTTAAAGGTCAGAACACACATTAGCCTAAACTACAATCCTGCCTTGGATATAGCTGGGACAAGTGCATTATTAATCAGAGAAGTTGTTTATTAGAATAAGGGGTTTCTTCTTCCCATCCCAGGGCCTCTGTTTATGTAGGAAGGGAAACTTCACCCTCAGTGGCTTTAGTAACTTATGAGGTGAGATTCTCCACCTCAGAATTTGTCTTATTAACTTGAATCTCACAATAAGAAAGGTTGAGCACTGAAAGTAATACTGTGCCAATTCAAACATACTTTGCATGGCAAATTCAGGCTTTCTAATAACATTGTCCATGGCATGATTTGTATTGCACTCTCAGCATCTTTGAATCTTTCTTCTCTGCAGTCACCCTCCCTGACACCTTCCCTGAACAGACAATGAAACTCATTCCATACCAGATAGGTGTGATTTATTTTATAACTACAATTGCTCTATTTCTGTATTTCCATGCATTTCAGTGTTGCAATTTCTGTTTCAAAATGACCCAGATAAGTGTTGGAAAAGGTTGAAAGAAGAAGAAAAAGAAAAACCTCCCCAACATCTCAATTGAAACTATACTCACTGAAACTCAAGGTATGTTTTACAGGCAGGCAGCCAAGTGTTCATGTAAGAAAACAATGAAAGATAAACTTATCTAGACTTCAGTAATTTATTACTTTCTGCTCCTGAATTATTTCAAATTAGAAAGATACAAAGGGTTGCCACCATGATTCTTTTAATTTTTACAGGTCTAGAAAAAAAACCCATACAAAAGACTAGAGGTGAAAGATTAATCAATCCAAAGATTGAATGAGTCTTTTGTTCTCATATCAGTTTTAGGTTCATGAGAGTCGCAGAATTGTATATTCTCAGTTCTACAAGAATAAATACCTTTCAAAGATAGTTTTATATTTAAAATATAATCAAAGTTATACAAAATAAGAAATTCAGCAGCAAGAGCTAGAGCTGACTATATCTTTCTGGTTTAAGAGCATAACATGTAGACCAAGAAGGACATAATAGGGGACTGAGAAAAGAGCAAGGAAAGCAGAACTCCTTAAGACTATTCCCAGGCTCAGTACTGTGTTGTGTGGCTGTGAGAAAGCTCTCAAGTAAGCGCTGAAAGAATGAATTGTTCTCAACAACAGCTTTGGGTTTGGTTTTGCAGAACAAGACCAAAAGTATTTGTAACAAAAATCCTCCAGGAAAGGAATTCTGAGATCCCATCTATACAGATGGTAGTACATATTTAATTTAGTCAGTGCTTTTTAGTCATTTTAGTGGCTCTTTACTCCAAGTATACTTCTAACACTACAAACTCTGCCTCAGCACATTTCAAACTCACGTGACTAAGATCTCATTAAACCATCCCTCAAGAAAAAAACCAAACCAAGACTGCCTTAAGCCTATTCATCTTTCCCTCAAGCATGGCCTTGCCATAGTCTCACCCTTGGGAATTCAGATCCAGTAAAACTAACCATCTACAGCAGCAAAACACAAGAACCTGGGACTTTCATAGAATCGCTCTCCTGTTTGAAAAAAACAGACCAATAGACAAACCCACAAAAAATGTTGAAAACAAACTCATATTTTCCCACAGTGTCTTTTATTTTTCCAAGAAACAAACATCTTTTTTTATGCACCTGCATAAAACAGTCAAATGACCTCATTTTTTTTTTTCACTCACCTCCTGAAACCACCAGTTATGGTAACTAAAGCATCTGGTAGAAATGTACACACAGTATTCTTGACAATCAAGCTTACTGCATCTGCTTCTGCCTTAGACACACAGCTAACAAGGTCCTCATAGTAGAGAAACCCTGGAAATCAAAAGGAAGAAGTGCTGATCACTCCACAGAAATATTAAAATCTACACAGCTTTATTCATGGCCCAGATCACGGGTGGTGTGGGTACAAGGGATCACAGGCCAGAGACAGCCTATTTCTTCCCTCATCTTTGTCCTTAGAGTTTATATATATTTTTGTCATTATAATTTGTAATGTAATTTGTAACACAGTAGTCACAATAATTGCTCCACTTTCTTAGGACCTGAATATTTATAAATTACTCTGACATCCCTACCAGCTCCCATCAATGGCATTTTTGGATGTACTGTTTCAAAAGGCAGTCTTGCCAAGATAAGGGTGCTCTACACAAGTCCAGAGCTCAGACGTATGTGAAATATCCCAGCTATCTTTTTTCTGATCACAGAGCTTGCTTCCAAAGAACCCGGTATGGCAGCTTGGTTCTCATTTGAATATGACACGAAAAAGAAAAAGGGACAAAGGAGCACAAACATAAGAAAGCTGATCCAAGGGATTCTGAGGTGATTAAAGAACATGAATTTAATGCAAAAATAAAGTTACATTATTTTAAGGTCATATTATAGAATATATTTTCCTTAATGTAACCAATTTCTTTGCTTAAATTAATTAATTTATTTATGGAAACAGTGCATGCACACAAAATCTGTGGGGAAGCAATGTTATTCATGTGACCATGTTTAACACTTTAAAGCTAAGATGTGCTAGGATTATGCAAAAAAATTTATAAGTACTTTATTACAAGTCTAGATATATCAGTAAAGTAGAGCTGCCTTGAGGGAGACAGATCTCCTCTGAAAAGCAGTTCTGGACTTGCCCAATTTTGTAATTTTTTCACAATCTGTGCAGCAATGAACCATTAATAGTTTTGTGTATAAGAGATTTCATTTGGTATCTGTGCAAGCAATTTAAAAATACACATATTCCTATGTTTTGGATGACACCATTTTAAATTAGGAGCTCAGCTGGTCCAAATATTTTCACCTAATAATTCAGTATTCACAAGACTACAGCAAGAGAACAGATTTATAAATAAGCTTTGCCTTCCCTTGTGACTCTGTTATCAAGTTCTTAGAGCACTGAGATACAAGTTTTTATGACACCTTCACCCTACCTGCTTTCTGCATTTTTGACAGCTTTAGGGTCTTGTCAGCTTTTACCTCTTCCACAGTTCGCAGACCCATTCTGTACCATTTCTCAGAAGTCTTCACTCCCACTCCAAAGACTGAAGTAAATTGCTAAAGTCAGTAGAAAAGTATTTCAGAGTTGTTTTCTAAAGAAGCAGTAAATTAATAATAAGTAGGTAACCACAAGGTTTCACAAGGAAAGCAGTGGGCAGAGTTAATCCTACATTGAAGATAAGTAGTGTGATATAAATACAAAATTTCAGATTCCCTTCATCTTCCAGCATGACTACACTGAACAGAGAACTGGTTTTATACATGGACAGTTCTCACTAATGTGAAATCTAAACAAAAATACAGCAGTAGCCCCAGCACCTTTATGTAATTTACAAAAATGTATGCTTTTAACTAAGGTTTGAAATAAGAGTAGTAAAATTTATTTTTACTCAGTTTCTGAAGAGAAATGCAAACAGCAACATTAGGCAGCTCAATTTCCTGACACTGACCTGACAGAATAAGAAATGTCACAAGACTATCTTCATAATTTGACTGACATTATGGCTCTGTGCTTTATGCACTACCAGCTCTCAAAAAAGCCCAAACCAAAACAAAACCAAACACACACAAAACCACAAACAAGCAAACCAAACTAAGAAACCAAACCCGCCCCCCCCCAATACACATCCCCAAACAAAACAAAAAACTGACAAGCAAAAAACCAACCTAAAACACCCCAAAATCTGCCAGTCCACCAGAAATTTTTGTGTGGTCATATTCCATCTTTTACAAAGTAATGTTGTTCACTGACTTTACTACCCATGAAAGGATGTAAAGCGAAAATGTCACAGTTGTAAGCATTACTTGATGGATCGATATCTCACATAAGCACTGATATGAAGGCAAGAGGGAAAACTTTCATGCTTGCCTAAATGCACATTCTTTATGTTCAGTTTGTCAATACTGTAGCTCTCCACGCTTTCTTTGTACCTTTATGGAATTCAATGAGTAGCTATGTAAGACATGAATAACTGCTCTTTTGCATTGAAGATACAACCTCTGAATTCCAAGTTTGCTAGCTTTATTTTGTGTTTTTGTGAAGATATTAATTCCTTGGAAATTATTAATAAAAAAGAGAAAAATTAAAATAATGGATAATATTAAATAGGAATTGCCCTACATTTTGTATATAATGGGTGAAATTACCTACTCTTTGTCTGAATCATGGGTGCTTCTAAAAAGATATGATTTTTTTAATACTTAGATGGTTATCTTTTAATGTTTTTGCTAGTGCTGAAATATTTTCAAAAGGGTCTATTACTGGGTTCAAATGATTCTAGGAGGCTTAATTAACACTGAGACAAAGAACTAAAGAAAAAGGATTCTATGCACCCAAAGTTTAGGGGGGAAAAAAACCAAAAGTGGTGGGTTTTTTTTTTTCTTTCTGTACTAAGATCCTCTGCTATTGTTATAGATCCTCTGCTAACTGTTATTTAGCATTTTATAGAAGCTACAGATGCTGCCAGGAGTGTAGCACAAGTAAGAGGGAACCCATTTCTTCAGTTGTGCGTGAGGGCACTGCTTCTTTTCAGCTGGTGAAACAAATTACACAAACTCACTCTCTGCAGCCCCCACTTCTGTAAGGAGGCAAACTGACCCTGCCAATGCATGTCCCTACATCTAAAACATTGACTGTAATTTAACTCAGCCATTTGATAACCATGCTCCTGGGGCCAGCAGTGATCTTTTAAGCCATGCTAAGTGAAGCAGCAGGCAGCAGGACTATGCTAAACAGTAAAATCTAGGAATTCCCTAATATGAGATTCTTCTTAGAATCTCATTAAAAAATTGGTGGAAACAATCAGTTACAACTAATTTAGGCAAAATGTTGGGACATATGCTCAGCTAAGAAGAGAGCTACCAAGTAAGTTTGTTGTAATTTTGCATGTGAAACATGGCAGAAAGCATATTTGAGATAATTTGTCTCCTGATGGGTTTTATTCTAATCTCCAAGAGATTTTCTTAAGCCCTGAAGTGTAAGATTTAATACCTGTTCCTCAATCATGCTGTAATGCAATCATGCATTAACAACAATAAATCTGTGTCTTGAATCCTGCTATACATGTGAATCTACACCTCTTTTTGAATACTGCTACAGGTGGCATCAACAACTGTCTCTGGATATCCTTCCATGGCTGTATTGCAGGTCAGAGAGAATGGAAGAACCTTTGGATGGCTGAAGTAAAAGTGAGTGATGCCAGGGAGAATGAAACAGTCCCATTTGTCTTACTCTGTTTTAATTTTTCTGAAGAACAGAGGAGATATATATATATATAAAGATCAAAAAAATGCAGATAAAATTGAAAAAAATATTTGTTCATCTTGCATGTTTCCAATGGAACATTTAATAAATATTTCAGCAATGAGAACTGCAGTATTTATGTGGTTTAGATTGCCTGCAATGATGAAGTTATGTGACTAAGACTCTACAATCTGCCTAAAGAACAGCTCCGGTCCTCCTGCCTCACACAAAAGAGAATTACAATAGATCTGAGTCATCTTCTTCATCCGGTATTTTTTTAATTCCAGAATAAGATGAAGTAGTGTTAAAATGACAAATAGCTGAGGAAGAAACAAACCAAACATCACATTAAACTTAAACCAAAGAGTAAGTTACTCTTAAGTGCAGCTATGTATACATCACATTAATTAAAATAGAAAATTATTTCACATTACTCCTTATCACTTTTTCTCAATTTCCCTTTCTTTTTTTTCAAGACCTTTGTAATCTTCTGTATGTGACATTGGTTGTTCCTTTATAATAAAATTGATGGCTTTGTCCAAGTTCTACTAAAGGGAGGGAAATCTTAAATAACAGCAAGAAAACTCAAAGGATTTACCTTAAATGCCTTGTATCTCTCATCATTTAACACTTCTTTAACTCTAGAACTCTCTTCTTCTTCAATAATCTCCTAAACAAAGAAAAGTATTACTTATAAAAAAATAAATTTAAAAATCAATTTTAAGATCTTACCACAATTATAAGATTTAGTGAAATAATCTAAAATCAAGTTTTATCAATCTTTATCAATCAAGAGAACCCCTAGCAAGCATATTCTTTTATTCCTTTAGCATTCAAATTCTGCAACCCTTTTAGAGACAGAAAATTACTGAAGGATGAAGGAGAAACTGGAACCACAGAATAAATTTCACAGTACTTACATACTCATAAATTTACTCAAGGATGACGTAGAAACTGGGACCATGTAATATATTTCAGAGTATTTATTTACTCATAAAGTCACAGCCATAAAGCAGTTATTTATCATAAGCTATCAATGACTTGTCCTGAAAATTAGATTTCACTATTTGATTGAGTTTGCTACCTCTCAAAAATAAGACCATTGTAAGAACAAATACATTTTTTTTTCTGGAGTGTACGACTCTTTTAGTGCTTCTGATAAAAAATAAAAACAAAACTAACAAAGAAACCACCAATATAGGCCCAACAAACCATCCTATTTTCTGTGGGATCGTGATTGCAATACCAGCCCCCACAACAGAAGGTACTAAAAGCACTTCAGAGGCTGCATTCTTAACTGGGGGAATGGGGCAGATGAGGAGCCAGAGCAAAGCACAACACTCAGCAATGACCCCTCCAAACAGCTGAGACCCCTGATCAGCTGCCTGCTGGAATAGCAGCACTCAGACATGTATGTGGCTCTTGAAAAGGCTAAGGACTAAAGAAAAATGCAGGGAATACTCCAAGTTCCACTAGGAATGTAGAGTTCATCCATCACCTGGATAAAAGGCTCTGCTAGAACTATATATAACTTCCTATAACACAGCAAGGTAAGATTTAACATTAAAGTACTAAAATATTTACCACTGCCACAAAAAATGGTATATCTAATAAAGCATTCAGGTGAGTAAAGTGATGTTGCCAAGGGCAGAAATCACATGGACAAAACTATTAACAGTTAACCTGTTGCACCTGAATCAAAGTGAGCCCTTAGAAATTACATGCAAAGCTGATATTGCTGCATTTATTCACTTGTTACCCTCATAATCTTAAGAGTAGGGGTTCCATGAGAGTACAAAATGTTTCCAAAAATCATTCCATTCTTAGAAACATGGATAACACATTGTTATTACAGGAAATGCAGAAGGTTGTGTACCATAGATACCACTGCTCCTCTTTGTGACCTGTAAATGTTGATTGTAAAAGAATCAATTGGCAGATAATTCAGGAGTACATTACCTCAATGATATCTCTGACTTGGTCTCCCATGCAGGGCAACCCTTGTATATCTTTCATTCTGGTTACTGAAAATGGAAGAGATTTCAGCAAAGAAGCTGCCCTTAAAAATTCCAGGCAGAGTATTTCATTTTCTTTGAACTCGTAGTTTTCAGCCATTACCTCAAAAGCATCCTGGGAAGGGGGAGGCAAAGGGAAAAAAAAAAAATAAAGCTTAATAAAAGCTTAAAATATGCAGTAGGCTCCTTAGAAAGAATACTTTGTATGCTAATTCAATAATTACTTCTTTACACTAGGGTGAAAAGATAGAGTTCATAAAAAAAAGCAGACTAATTTTCTAGCTACTTGAATTTTTCCAGGTATCATAAAAATAGTATTTTAGAGACAAATGTAAGAAAATGTTTTGATCTGTAGCAGAGCCAAGCTTGAAAACCTTTTGTGAGATTTGCCTTCTGTATTCTGTGCAGATTTTATAAACCAGTGTCAAGTAGAGGCATAATTTTTAGAATTATGCCCAACTATAAGTAATCCATCAGATCAGCATGTAACATCTGTGTTTTCAGACACAACCAAATAGGAATCTGTGCCAACATTGGAAACCACCTTCATTGTTTTGAACATGTAGCCATGCTTCTGCTTGGTGATTTAGGGAACAAACTCTCATTTTCCTCATTTTTCAGATGTATAACCTTACAAATAGAAACAAATTTTCTTTATGGTTCTTTACCTATCCATGGTTTGGTTTATTTGCACTCAAAAATACCTGAAGAATGTCCGTATCGGTTTTTTTTTTTCTAAATGATCCATATAAGATCTCTTTCCCTCCCAGAATATATATAAATATATATATGTATTAATAGCAGCACATTTTAGAAATGAAATGCAGGGAACACTGTAGTGTAGTACAGTACTACACAGTAGTGTAGAGGAATTTGGTTGCTGTTTGCCAGTGTAGAATATCAGCTTTTGAGAGAGAACTAATGCTGTAAAATAATTTTGTGACTACCCTAAGAACTTATGAAGCTTTTTAGTTAGATTAGCAGCTGGAAAAAATGAGTTCTGAGTGAAATCTTGCACAAATCTCAAAAATTTTTAAGAATGCAAAATTAGGTGATTTCTTCAGAAATGCTTAAGAGTGGACCATTACTAGAAGAGACTTTCACTGTTCAGAATATTTATGTAGAACCCAGAGAAGTAAGTGGCTGTCAGTGTGCATCTGCCTGCAATTACCACTTCCCAGAGCTGTAGGCCAAGTGCCTGCTCAGAAATGTTTTTGAAACAGATATGAGTAAAATCAAGAGACAACAAATGGCTTACCAGAGCAATGACTGCAGCAGAAAGTAGGAAGGAAAAAGATTAAGTGGTTTTTCTCTGCCCTCACTGTTCACATTTAGTCTCAAATTTCATTTCATTTGTAATGAATATACAGTTTATATAGTTAAAAGAAAAATAATTTTAGATTTTCCCTTGTGTGCTTATGTTGGAAGATAAAGGCCAGTAAAAACCAGCAGGTCTTGTACATCCTAAATGCTACATGTGTAATATCTCCAGGTGAGTCTGTCCCAAGCCCACCAAGTGACATGACAGCAAATCCAGTGAAGTCAGCTCTTTATTACATCTGTGGAATAGAAAACAGCATCTATCACCCTGCATTGAATGAACACAGCCTCATTTAAACAACAAGATTTTACTTGAGCCATCGTCATTTAGATCTAAAATAGAACAATTCCTTAAAGTTAAACATACCTTTCACAATGAATGTAGATTAGTTACATATTCATTATTGGGTCTGTTCTATAAAAATAGACCATCTGACATGGTGTGCTGTTTACATAATAAATATTATAGTCTCATTGAAACAAAATGAAGATTTTACTCTAAATCTTCAAGAAAACATTGTCTTTGCTTACCCTATGATTTGCAAAACATTCCTCTTAACAAAACAACGTTATGAGGTCTTAATTGTTTTGACAGTATTTCCTTAGAAGGAAACAGGCACTATAACTGAACAAACCCACTTCATTTCCCCTTTTATTTTTCTTCACTAGTATGTTAGAGTGTATAAAAATAGGGCTTCCTACAATTTGGTTTATTCTATATCACCAGTGTAACTTCACTACTTAGCCTCCCTAAGAATCAACCACCTGTTGTCTGTCTCACTCTAAGAAACTTTCCCTTAGCTGCATATTTATTTACCAGCTACCTCATTAGTATGGGCTGTGAAATTCCATTTTCATAACATTTCATGAAAGATCTCATGAGAAGGACAGCTGCATGACAAGATGCCTGATCTGGAAGTTTCAACTAACATTTACATTCAACTAGCTCTTGAGGATAAGGAATCAAAGAGAGGAGAGAGAAAATGCTCCCCTGGGGAAAGAAAAAAACAAAACAAAATTAAAAATCTATTAGAAAAATAATACATAAGCCTTAGCTTCCTAACATCTGTCTCTAAATCTTTTGCAGCAGCAAGTTGTTGGATTTATCCAACTTTTTTTTTTTTATTTTTCACATTTAAGATCTTTATTTAGTTGACAGATTATGTTGCATGTAATTACAGACTTTTTGGGAAAAGACAGTTTTCATTTAGAAAGAGAAACAATGCAAAAAAAAGGCAAAACTACCAGTTTGAGGTCACAGGTCTACATGGATTCATCCCAGTTTCTATATGGAAGACAAGACACAGCACAGACAGTACTGCAAAGCAAATGGGGAAATATATTTTACAAGTGGGCTAACAGGACACAGATGTTTCCTCTGCTGTGGGGCTAATACTCTGTTCTCCCAAGTTCTAACACTTTTTATTCTTTATCAGCTCCAAAGATTCTTTCTTACTATGGAATAGAATATGCTGATTGTTACTTCAAGTGAGATTTACAGTTCAGCTCTCAAAATAAAGATTAGTTATGATTTCTATTTCTTTATGATTTGTACACATAAATACTCAAAAAAAGCGCAATGTTGGGCAAGAAATTTCTTACTCCAGTTAATGCTAAAAGCATTAACCAGGGGCAGAGCTAAAAAGATACAATTGCTACATTCTTGTTTAAATAGTCTATAGTGGTAAACATAGCCAGAAAAGTGATTCCCAAAAACAGCTGCTCAGCAGCATGTGTTAATAATGGCAGAGACTGGGCAAGCCATCTTCTTGATTAGAGTGCTCAGAAAGTCCTGGGATGTTTTTTCTCACTCCCAAAATGCAGCCTCCCACATGCATATCTGGTAAGAGCTCTACACTGACTGATCAGCCATGGTGATAATTGTGTCTGCACAAACCAGCACCAAGCCTGCTGTGGAGAGCTGGCAGTCCCTTCCCACTGGCAGGAGAGCAGCTCTCAGAAAAGCTGTGTCACCATCAATATTGAAAAATACAATCACATGAAGCATTTTACTCAGAGGCTGCTGGTAGTCAATGAGAAAATATCATCAAAGCATTTTTATGATTCTAGTTTCCATTTTATCAGTGTTTTCCTGCCTCTGTGAAGCTCATTAAGCTGTTTAAAATAAACAGTTGAAGAATATGGAATATTCATTATTCTCTGTGCAAAAAAATACATTGCCTGCAAATACTGCAACTAATTAGAGATGTCTTTAAACATAAAACTACTTTTAATACATTTTTTGATAGAAATATTTCTTTTTTTAAGAAAAACGGGCAGCAACTGGACTTGCTGTCTATTAAATAGTATAGTTCATACTGAGTAATATTCTAGAGGGGGAAAGCATATAAAACTCTAATATTATTTTAAAAAAATCTACAATCTAATAGATCTCTGGTGAAGTCTACTAATGGTGATATAAAAAGGAAAGTTATCGACCATTTATTCTGAACTATTATATGTCTCACATACCTCACCTTCACCTTATCAATCAGATCAATATTCAGGTTACCTGTTTAAAAAGTACCAGTTTAAAGGGAAACTAAATTTCCAGAGATTGCCAGCACATGGGAATTTCATTATCTTCAGAGTACTCTGCAGGGTCTGCTCTAATTAAATATGGAACAGAGCTGGGCTACCTTTCAGTTCTTGAAAATTTCAGCTATTGAAAATTTTACTATACAGTACTTTTCAGCTGTTGAAAATTTTACTTCCTCTCTGAAATTGTGCAATGTTTGTTGGTGAGACTTGGACTATGGAAGAAAATGGTGTTTACCATTACCAAAATGCACTTTCAGATTCCAGTGGGTCAGATCTAAAAGAATACTAAGATTTTGCTGAATTATGCTAAAAATAAGAAAGGTGACAGATGTAGAGAGGAATTCTGAATCTCATTTAATATCTGGTATTTAGTAACTAATAAGATAAAATATCATTAACAGCACAAAGTTACCAGTAATCACCTTACATATGCAAAAAATGCAGACTAAAATACTATAAATGCTAAAATCACTCATGTGAAACCAACAAAAAGAGCAAGATTCTCAATAATATATGAGAATGATTCTCAGAAAAAAATAATAATCAGTAAGACCACGCTAGTTTCTGTCTGCTGAACAACTGACCCAATAACATCCAGCATGATTATCAGAGTACAAGTCATGCAGAAGAGCCAAACAAATTAATGTTCCCATGGGCTATTTCTTACTATCCTACTCATTTCAACAACAGTGTCAGAGCAGGTCCATTGCTACTTGCAAAACAGTCTTTAATAAACACAGTTTAAGACTCTGTTAGAACAGAAATCACAAATATTACACCAAAAACCATATTTTAAATCTAATCTGTTTTGTAAAGAATTTATTCCAGCTTCATGAAGGGCACTTGTCTTCCTGCCATGCCTGCACTCACAACTTTGCTTTGAGACCTTGGAAAGCTGCTTCACACCTGCCTACAGTTGTTTCTCTTGGCACCTTCCATTCTCTCTCTGTTAGGTCTGTGAACACTCCAGGCCTTGAATGCTTTCACAATGTGCATGATCTCAGGGTCCCTGCATAAATACTATTACTAGAAATAAATGTTAGCTCCAGTTGCTCCTCATCTCAATGAACAATAACAAGTTCATTTCTTGAAACAGAGTGGAATTCATGAGAAGGTTTTGTATTATTCCACATTATGGAAAAGAAAACAACACAAATGTGAAAAAAGGTCTGCTGACACAGCACAGAAATGCAGTTGGTGTTAATCACACAGCAACGGCCTACATAATAGACACACTGTGTAATAAGAAATATAAAATACAAAATGTATATTACATATATTAATATGGTGAAAGAAAGCAACAAACACTTGATGTATCATATAAATTTAAACTGCTGAAAAGTAAAGATGTATTTATATGCTGTATTTTAGGAAGCACCTCTCCATTTATCTCAAAAATCTGAACATATATTTACTCCTTAGACCAAAATCAATCAAATAATTTTGAATAGGTATACACTTTGCACACATTCACATTATTAATTCAGAGGTGCAGACTGCAGAATTTTTACTGAAGCAAGCTGTGTCAGTGGGACACCGCATGTTATTAAGAGTATCCATTCAGTTAGTGGTTTTCTACCACACAGCTCCCAAGTTCATTACAAAAAATAAAATAGAGGATCTTCTGAGGTATGTTTTAAAATGAAATAATAATAATAATAATAATAACTGTTTGAGCCACTGCATAACTGATACATTTTCCTGTAGATACAAAAGAAGAAAGAAATATTTCTTTTTTATTTTTCTCTAACATAGTGGAGAGGAAACCAGGCATCTTTCCCATGCTAAACATTCACATTCTCATTACCATGAGTAACAGCCAGAGCAAAGTAACATCCAGTAGCATTAGCAATAAGCCTCAGAATCACAGAACCATTTGCCTCTGACTTAATTAGTTTCTTCTGTAAGAATTAAATTGTATTTTCCTCACAATAATGTCTTTCTGAATTTTATTGCAGTCTGATATTAGTATTCAAATCCAGCAACCTCTCCTGGGCACAGCAGAATGACTCCTTTTATTTTAACACAAGAAAACACAATGCAGCCTCCAAGTGTATATTTTCAGTGGGAGAGGGAAGATAGCTCCAAATAACCCAGAGAACAATATTGTAATATTATATTCCATAACAACACTAATATTTAAGACAAACATAAAGGAAATTTGCCAAGGTACAGACTCTACTCAAAGGTTCTGCTCTTTTGTTTTGCAGCTTTACCCATCTGGGCAGCCACAGCCCAGCTGTGAGCAGGGTGAGGAGTCCAGGTGCACTCCTGGAGCAGCCAGGCCAGCAGAACCTGTGGCAGGGGTTCCCAGCCTGCACACCCCAAGGCCACAGGACACAGGGCTCTGGGACCCAAAGCCTGCACCAAGACCTGAAGCCTTCAATTTCTACTCCATGAACTGAAACAGGGTTCCACTGTCTACTCCTTGGCATCTGACATTCTTTGTGTATTCTGCACACAAGCCTTACTACACAACAGCTCATAAATTGGCTGGGATTTGCCCCATACTGAATGAAATAATGAAAACTTGGCATCTGCAATTTTTGTCAACTTTTCTGTAGCTTCTTCCATGTGTAAAACAGGTTTGTTCCAAGTTTCTGCAAGCTATTTTCTGGCTATTACAACAGAGAGGAAACTTGAGACATTCGAACATAGAAATTGCACCTAGTATATTAAACCTCCACTTTCTCCTCATGAGCTCTCACCAAATATCTCTGCTATTTTTTTTTTTAATAAGTAGTCTTGCATGATGAAATACACGCAGAACAGGACTCAAGAGTAAAAAGGATCACTAGTTATCAATTTCTTCAGAAATCAAGTCCCCAAAAGTGCCTCTCCCAAGAAACCAGGACATACAAATCCTGCTGTACCCACATTGCTGCCTATTAGAGACTCTTGCAGTGTAATTACTACACTTTCTTAAAGACAGCTACTGCTGATTTGAAAGGGGAACTGGATACAACATATCAGGGCAAAGTCCATAAAGGGAAGAATCCAAGAATTCATCAAAGGATACATTAGCAAATCATAGCTTTGTACCCCTGTTATGCGCATGATCAGAAAACAAGCTAACCAAAGAAAATCTGTAAGGGAAGGGAACAAGCCTGACTCACAGAATAAGGTTGTTATAACAAAATGCTACCATCAACACATAACTCAAGATGGTTTGGACCCAACTTTCAGGATGTATGGTATTGACCCAGGGAAAATCTGTCATTTAATGGTTGGCTGCCCACAGCATGCACAAGTGAATTGTACCAGTGCTTCGGTGCATTCGCTAAGTGCTCACACTGGAAAATCTGTTAGAACACTTTTATTTGAGAACGTGAATTACAGGATTAATACAAGGCCAACAAAACAACAACAAATCTAAAATTCAGGCTCCTGTGACATTAGGCAGACTAACTGGCAGTTCTCTAAGGCATGGGCCAATTCTGGCAGTCCATAAACACCCAAGCCTTCAGTTGTCGTTGCCAGCTGTGACTGTGAGGAATAAGAGCAACAGCCCTAAGGAGTTCCATTACAACTGTTGAGATGCTGATTCTAGACAGACTCACACAATGTAAACTTGCCCAGTTCCACCTCCAGAAACAAAATACAGCATGAGCTCCGTTACTCTCAAAATACATTGAAGATGAAAAACTGACACTTTTGTCACCAGAAAGCCCAGCGTCTACCCAGGCTCAGAAATGTTTCCTGTACAGGGTAACAGAAGGGAATCTCAGCACTCCCATCATCAAACTGCCCCACTTCTAATGTGTTCAGCTAAACTCACTTACCAAATACAGGCTGTACTTTGAAATTAAGACTGCTGCATTGATAAACCTGGAAGTAATTTAGGGACTGGCTCTGTGAAACACAGGCGTAACAGAAACTGCTCAGTGAATGTGTCTAAATGCTAATGACAAATAAATCAAAAACTCTGTGCCTTGTGGGAGCAACCATTTTACTTTGCCATTATCCATCACATTCCTTTTAATTTTTTACCTTAAGAACATCTGACAAAATGTTGTAATACAGAAAATTCATCAAAGAGCCAGGTCCCACATTCCACTGTTGTCAGGAAGTGTAGAACTGACACTTACTACCTATTTCTCCAAGAAGTTTGCTATTTTACATAATGTTTCAGTCATACTATGATTGGTCTGACATTTTCCCCTACAGCAGCTTATATTTGATATTTATAAACAGTGAAAAAGAACTGCTGCTTTCAAGAGGTTAAATGGTTACAAACACAGCCTTGTTTTTCTAGCAGGACGCGGGGAAATACAGCCATTTCAAAAGAAGCAGTTTTGGGAATGTTGGAAAGGACCACAGGAGGTCTCTAGTCCAACCTCAGGCTCAAAACAGGGTCAAAAATCAATTCCCATCACATTGGTCAAAAAGGGACTTTTTGTAAATAAGCAAACAGTTTAACTTACTTGACTACCATAAATAGCAACATATATTTGATGTACTTGCTGATTACTACAAAGCATAACTACAAGCCAAATTTTAGGTTGTTTCATTTTTAACTGTGCATTCCCAGATCAAGACATTTTTGAGTTGCTTGTAGGTTTATCTTTAGTTCTGAATTCCCAGAGGTTTTAGTATTTACCTTGTAAAGGGTTTGTATTCACAAATAACTGGTATCTGTTGCTAGTCTTTTTACATGGATCTTACAAATCATATTTTCTTGAAATATTTGTGTGTATTTACAGGAACACACAAAGTAGAATCATAAAAATTGTAAATAATAACAAAATAAATAATAAAGCTTTAGAAAAATGAGGTGTTTGATGTTACAGTCGAACCATATGCATGTAACTATGCCAGATATATTTAGACTGCACTACATTAGTGTCTCTGAGAAATGTTTCTTTTTGAATAGAGGTCTCTGAGTATTTAGAGCCAGACAGGAGGAGCCATTAAGCACAGTAACTCCAAATGAATTTAGACCAGAGGACTCAGACCCTTCATACCCTCTGAAATGTGCACTTTTATGAGCATTAACGGGGATATATGACAGTCTCCAAGATTTCTATTTTAACTAGGCAATTCAAAGGGGGTTTTGTGATGTTAAAGTAATTAGCATGCAGTCTGTTTTCATAACTGCTCAGTTGTGAAAATCTGAAGTTTAGAACCATACTTTGAAGAACTTGGACAAACCAAAAGACAGCACAGCAACTGTGAAGAACCTTGGACTCACCTAAACAAAACTTTTGTTTATCGTACTTCCAGCTTGTCAAAAAAGACTGTGATGAAAGGCTAAAAGACATTTTTGGAATGTTATTCTATCATTTGTTTTAAAAATTCATGTGTTTACAAGCTATTAATGTATTTAAAGATCCACTGTGTTAAGCTTTCAGCAATACTTAGAGGATGCAATTAAGCTTGCACTCAATTTTAATTTAAGTATGGCAGATTTATAACTTTTTAAATTGTTATTATGCTGCCTGTTTACTCATGAATTTGCTGAGGGGGCCACAGAAAATACTGAGGCAAGTATTATATTAATTATACTGGTTTTTATTTTATGGATAGAATAAATATTACCGTGAATTTCTTGTTGTAATTATTTAAAGTTGTCTTCCTCTGGCATGAATACTGAGATACTTTTGTTGCAATAAATGCTGGCATTTCCAATTCAGGTGTATTCAGAGGAGGAGATTGGCATTGCTCCTAACAAGGGTAAAAAAAAGAAGAGTTAGTGACACTCATAGCAAATAGCTTAAAAATACAGAAAAGTACATTTCATGAGCCCAAAATACAAACCTTTGAAGAGCAGGCAAGAAAATAATAATGCTCCTGTCATCCTGCTATGAAAAACAGTTGATTTCATATTGGCTGGACTGACAGTACAGTTTATCTGGTGATTACTGGGATTTTTGATTTTCTGCAGTGAGTTCTTGCAGGGAGTTTACAATGGCAGTACCACTTAAAAAAAAAAAAAAAGTCTCTCTAAAGTCTGTGTGTCTCTACTACTCTCATTATTGCAGTAAGTTGGAAAAACTACAAAGCTTTAAGAGCAGATCAGCTCTGAAACATGAGTTCTTCCAGAAAACACTAGGTTATTCAATAGAAGATTAGGGATATTAGACCAAAGAGAAAGTTCAACTGACCTTTTCACAGTCTCTAGCTAAATTCAGTAATGGAGGAAAAATTTTTGTTTGAATTGGAAATAGAGTTTTCTCCCCTCTTGCAGGTAAAATGATAGAAAACTTTTTCTTTTGGATTTAACTCATTAAGCTAAGTGTTCGATTTTGGAGTCATTTTAGAGTGAAGAAGACATTTATAAACAGCTACAGAAGAGTAATCACCATTCTTTTTTCACCCAAAAGCCAGTTGGTGATGTGGTTTCTCCCCTAGCCAATTCCCATTGATGCTGATCCAATCCAGACATCATTTTTCCACATTCACCAAAGCATGGAAAACGAGGCAGATGTCAAGACTTGAACGGGCATTTCCTAATCTCCAGGCTGCCTCCATGCTCATTCACTTTTCACCTAATTTTGCTCCATGCAAAATAGACCAAGGTCAAGGTATGACCAAGGTCACAGAGGTCTGTGGGAAACCCACCCCTGAGAGATGAGAATTCTCGTGAAAGGCAGGATTCAGAGTCATATCCCCATTGGCAAAAGAGAGTCCTGAGCACAAGTCCTCAACATGGGAATTTCCTGACTAGGAAGCACCTAAAAAAAAAAGCAATCTCACATTGTTTTTTTTGCTGCTTTATATATCCAGTCCTTCAATTCCTTTACTTTCTTCAATTCCTTTATTTTTTTCAATGTGCCAAATCTGAAATATGACACTTCAGAAACATGAAGTACCTTTAGCAGTTCTCTGTATTTTTTGCTCTTGGTCCTTTTGCTTGAAAACTTTTGGCAGATATGTCAAAAACCTATTGCATTGCACTATCCAAAACCCACAGGGAAAGGGTTCAATAACAACAATAAAAAATATCATGAAGATACATAAAAGAAATTTTCACACCAATAATGGAATGATGAGCCCTTTTTCTCCCTGTATCCAATCACACAGACAAAAGGCTTGCAAACTGGAAGCATGTGTATATCTTCATAACCACACCCCTAATTATAATTTCATGATAAACTGCCTTTGTATTTGACACAAAGAAGTTAAATAACAGTATTCCCACACACAAAAGGTATTTGCTTGAAGGAGCAGTGAATTATATGGTGGTTTTCATAGCATACCCTGAAAGGAAGAAAGCTATTTTTTGTGTAGGACCAGTCTTGGGAATAACCAAAATGGGTTTCAGTCAGGACAACAGCACAACTCATCCACTTCTGCATGCATTCACAAATTATATTTTAAAATTGATTTTAAATCATGTAAACTATGATGCATTAGTGCTGATGTACTGCTTGAAATGGCAGTGCCAGCTGCAAAGACTGTGAACAAACAGAATGTTACAGAATAGAATGTATAATAAGCTGTTACCTTCAGTAGGACGCAGACACACAAAGAACAAGAGCCCTGCACACAGCATTAGCTGGCACTGTGGAGGAGGGCAAAACTAATGCAGAAAACCTATGCATTTAAGAGTGTGGAAGAGTGGACATAACATCCTATTCCTGCCTGAGCATTTTCCTTAATAAGTAAGAGTTATGCATTTAGTTAACTGGACTTGATTATAATTAAAAACAGAAGAATTTTTGGATAGAAATTGACAGCAAAAACATCTGGCAAACAATAATTACTACAGTCTGATTTGCAGGGAATGTTGCCTGCATGTGAACTATAGAAATGATCTATCTGAGCCAAATCGATACTGCTCTTTGGTGGGAAAATCAGATGGGAAAAAAAATTGTTTGTACAGATTACAGGACAAACCTAAACTTCCATCAATAGCAATTACAGTGTAGAACAAGGAATCCTGGAAACTCCTTACATCAAAAATAATTTCTAGTGCTGGAAAGAAACAACTACAGATAAGAGAAAAATGGAAAAGCGTTTTTTTGGTTTTTTTTTTTTTTTTAGATAACTCTACATTAAAATGAAATTGCAGTACACTGCACAGGGGCAACCACTGAAAAATATCCAAATTTGTAAGCTACTTAATCACTACAGCTAGTCAGAGTTTCTACCCACATCCAGGCTGCAGAGAATGTTACTTGCTACTCTTTCACAGTGACATTTTCCACATGCCTTTACCACTAGCACCCATTTGTAAAGCAGTCAGATTTGGTTGCAGAATTACTCTTGTGGGGGACTGCTTTGCTCTTTGTCAAATTATTTTTTAACACATCAAGAAGTATAATGACACAGGGAAATAACAGGGAGAAAATGAAGCAGCAGTGAATGAAGTGCACAGAGACAACCAGCCAGCAGCTCTTTAAAGCCCAGGCAGCATTGACCAAATAATAAAGTCCTCTGATATCCAGAATTTTTTGAAGAGAAGGCAGACGGTTGATAAATTTCATTTTTATTTCCTGAGAAACTCTGACTGTCAGTATGAAGGATTTCTTCCATTACTTACAGCATCTCTCTTTCACAATGAAACAGAGTGAGACGCTTTCCTGACACATGAGAAGACAAAGGATCAAAAGATGGCACTTCCTTTCCCTAATGTGGAGAAAAATCCTTTGTTCAAATAAATAAATCTCTTTTCCTTTCTAGGGAAAAAATAAAATCCCCCCAAAAAAGCTAAAAAACCTAATTAGCTAACAACTTCTAGGTGACTGAGGAAAAGACAGAGGACATGCAGTCACAGCACAGTTCTTAAGGCTGCTGAGTGTGCAGCAACCCTTACAGAACTCTTCCACTCTTTTTATCCCTCTGAAATCCCCCCTTTGTCTCTTTCTCTTCTATAACCAAGGAAACATCAGTACTTTCTAGCATGTGGGGATTCCCTTGTGTAAATATTAATGCCCATGTCCTGCTATTATCAAGGATACCCATCTGCTTGTGGCAGGAAAGTTGTCTCTGCACAAGGGCTGACTGAAATACTTTACTTCCCTTTTAAAGCAGATATTTGGCTACCATATTTCCAAAGCTTATTAAACTAAATGATGGCTACTAACCCTAAAAATCAACTGTGACTGAATGAATCAATAATAATTCTGTCCATCTTAAATCTGGTCAACCAACCTTTAATTCTCCATAAATCACTAACATCAGAGCATCTCTTGGATCATTCACTCCCACAGAAAGATGTACTTTAATGACAACTGTAATTAGGGTGTTAGCTAATGATCTGTAACTCTGACTTTATTCCCCTTGTTTTGCACGGAGAAGGGCATTTCTTTTTACTAATGCAGTAAAACAAATGTCCTGAATGACAAATAACCTTCCAAATAGGCTACTGTAGGATCTGAAAGATGAGATCTCACTGCTATTGATATTAATGGGAATTTGACCACAAAACTACATGGGGACAAGATTTCACCCAAAACATTCCCCCACTGCAATCCATTCCTTTTACTTCAAAACCTTCACGATCTAGCTTAAGTTCAAGGTTTGTTAATTCACTTTCATTTCACATTTTACAAGTCTGACATAACGAACCAAATTTGTCTTCAGTGAAATTCCAATTAAATTACATTATGTATGAGTTCAGTCTAGTACTTAAAAAGAAAATTAACCTTTACTTCAATCTTTCCTCATTTCTCAAGGAAGAAAAAAGAATTAGCATGATGACACTGCAACAATAAAATTCTTTTTAAATTTGCTACACTCTTAGAATTCTTGTTTTCTCCTTGTTTGCCTTACAAAATGTTTATTACTTTAGAGCAACTATATAATTAAGATTGGTCTTAACTATAAGCCTTAAAAATAACAGAATAGCTGTCACTGGCTTCCTTAATTGTACTCTATTTATTAGCATAAAATCTTTATCTTTCAATAAAAACAGAAACTTTTACTTACAGAGCCAATCTCAAAGTATAATAACGATCTCCTGACAGTGCTGATACCTTTTTCAGAAGTTTATGCTCCACCAATATTCCAAAAGGAGTTTTATATAAAACTAAGGCAATTACCTTCTCATTGACTAAAAAACAAAATGTGGAGGAATTTTGGAGAAAGACAAAGGTGTTTCTTGCTTTGGAAAGAAAAAAATTTACGAAAACATATTTTCTGAGCTATCTGAATTTATAGGTCTCCTCATACTGCTGAAATTAAGAATGTACATAAAAGGTAATTTGGTTTACTTTTAATGCTGATGTGAAACTCTCAGGGATGTTCACAGGATTTTGTTCATGGTTTTGATGCATTACTTGTTTAGAGAACTTCATTGCATTCCCTGTATGTATATTTTTACGGCCTGTAAGCTAAAATAAAGCAGCAGTTATGAGGTTTCCTTTTGGTTCTTTTTTCTTTTTGTATTAATTTCTTTGGTTTATTCTCCCTCCAGCAGATTCACTGAAAAATGTTATAAATTTATTGCAAAAATATATCCTTAGAAGGATTTAAAATATAAACACACATTCTGTCGTGGAACCAGGCTGAGGCTGAGAGCGACAGCTCCATCTGGTGTATTCACCCCCCCTCCTCCCCCATCCCAAACTGTTATTAAACACTAATTTTTATATGTAAAAAACCTGGAAAATATTTTCTGGCAATGAAAATGCAATATGACTGAAAAAAAAAATAAACAGGAGCTACAGTTTTCCTCAGGAAAGGATGGTATTTATGAATCATGCTTCATAATCTAAATACCAACTTCAAGAAGCAGCAAACAGTGCAATGTTCCTGTTAAATATTCAGGCATTCTGTGCCTCAGAGGAGGGCACATGCTGCTGTGGTCCCAGGGTGGTCACAGTTCACACAGAGCCTAATCCAGACCCTCAGGAGTCAGCAGGGATCCCTCACTTTACTTCAGAGAGCTTTAGCTCAGATCAGCTTTTGCAGCTCTCTTGACACAAGCTTTAATTTCTTTGCTGTGCACATGAAACCTGTCACCGCGAGGCTCGGGCGGGTGCAGAACAAGGGAACAGCTTCACCCAGCTGCAGTGCTGGGCCTATTTCACAGCTCAGTGGCACAAGCTGGGCACAGCACGCCTGGCATCTCCACCAAACCCCCATCACTCACAGTCTGACAAGGTATTGAATACTCCTCCTTCTCACTATGTTCCAATCTGAGAAATCAGCAGATAATCAGAGGAGAGCATCACCATCCATTGCTTCAAGGTCAAACACCATGCATCAAATAATCAGCCTGCCATTTACGATATCCTCTGACTTACAGTTCCATTGGGAGGTAATAGAATATAATCAAACTTTTTTTCTCTTAGCACAATTTTATTTGATGGTGCCAAGTCTGTAAACACATGTCCACAGACTATATCAGTCTTCTCTTCACAGGTCCTTCAAGAGCCCAGCTGTTAGCTGATCACCCTGCAACAGCAAAAGTTGTAATATTTTTGCATTGTTTTGAGGAGGCCAAATATTCCATCAGCAGCCCATTGAAATACACTGTTCTCACTGGGATATTTACCGTGACATTGATGCATTTGAGCAAATACCACAAGTACCAGAACAGCAACAAGTGCCTTATTGATGGATATTGCTGGGGCTGTTCAGCCTCTTAAGGCTGCAGGAAGACCTAACAGAAGCCTTCCAGTAATTAAAGGGTCTACAAGAAAGCTGGAGAGAGACTTTTTACAAGGGCACAGTCATAGGACAGGGTGTAATGGTTTTACACCAGCAGAGGGGAATTTTAAATTAGATTTACAGAAGAAGTTCTTTTCTGTGAAGGTGTGAGGCACTGGAACAGATTATCCAAAGAAGCTGCGGCTGCCCCATCCGTGGAAGTGTTCAAGGCCAGGTTGAATGGGACTTTGAGCAACCTGATCTAGTGGAAGGTATCCCTGCCTATGGCAGGGCACTGGAGGGCTGGATGATCTCTAAGGTCCCTTCCAGCCCAAACCATTCTGTGACTCTGTATTACCAGTTTGTTACCTGTGATGATAGAGTAACTCAGCATTACCAGACACTGATAAAGAAGGCAAGGAAGGTGTTTTTAATCTATTAAAACTGAATTACTCATATAAACTTCACAGAAAAAAAATATTTAAAATTCAAAAATAGTAACACAACATAATTATATACATTTTAGGTTAAAAAAACAAATAAAATCACAGCCATTCATTTTGAATATCACTGTATTCACCCTGCAGGATCTGTCTTACCATGAGACGGTATTTCATTTCTGAATCAACTGGTCTTCCCACTTCCATGCAGGCTGTGAACCAGGAGATGTCCAGTAGTTCAAACCTAGAGCTGTCACCCACAGCCTGTCCTTTCAGCCAGTCCAGAACCTCCAGGTACGTGTTGTTCTCAGCCACAATATGAGTGACAGAATCACTGTCAAGAAGTACACAAAAAGTTGGGGTTTTTTTCCACTGAATCCAACTGTACACAAATACAGAGCTGTTATTTCTGTATTTACTTACCATCCACTTCCTGAAAATTGTAGTGTATATTGTACATTAGGATGTGGGAAGCACTTAAGTCTTCACATCACCATATATTTATTCTGGTCACTGACTCTGCCTTGAGGAAAGACTATGGTCTGACAGCTCCTGTAAGTGCAGCATTTTCTTTCTTGAAGGATCATTTACCTTCCATAGACACTAACCTAAAACACATTCTTTGCAATTCTGAAAATATTTAGCCTATGCAAGCAGTACCATAATTAAAAGGCTGCTTGTCAACACCTGGCAGTCTCTTCCCAATATTCCTCATCAACGAGTGAAAGCTTTGCAACATTAAAAAGTCAGTTAACAATAATTATTTAAAACTTTACAGCTTGTAATATCTTTCTGAATACTTAAGTGTCTTGTACTTATATGAAGCTGTTCATTACATATGGCATTGCCAAATGTTCATGAATTAAATCTTATGAACTATGTGTTCCATCCAAACACCATTTCCTTGCTGCTAAGCCAGTATAACAAAACTGATGGTTTAGTGAATACAAAATTTACAGCATGAATTGTTAATCAATACCTTATATGGTGCACATTGCCTAAAGATACAATACCACAAATGTTATTGCAGTAAATTTCAGTTGTACTCAAATAACATTGGAAAGGATCACCTGATTAAAAGGTGATCCTTTTAAAGATTAAAAAAACACTTCAGTACTCGTCACAGGAAAATAATGGACAGGCACAAAGTTAGACTTAAAGAAAAGATTAGGTGCATACTTAGTACGATCAAGTTTCTGCTGATGTTTCTCAGCAAGTTTAGAAAAATACAGACTTGGTAGGAAAGTTTGAATGATTCCAAGTGTTCCTGCTCCTACAAGGGTGCTGTCCACTCAAAAAACATGAGAGAAAGGAGAAAATTCTTCATTTCCATCAACGTGTTGATGGAAATAATTCTTAAGAGATAATTCTTAATTATCTATAAAATATATTCTAACATTAATTTCTATCAGGCAACAGATTCCTAAACTCCTTGTGGGAAAGGCACAGACAGGCAGTGTCACTATTTGACACTATTTTTATGGAAGGAAAGCTAGAGTTGGAACATAAATGGTCTTGATGGCAGCCACGTCCATTTATAGGTCTCTGTGACTTTCTGCTAGCCCATGGTGGTGACAGCCTTCTGCATATACAGTAAATTTCCAATGGACCTGACAGATTGCTCTGCAACCCTCTGTGACACCTGGAGAAGTTGAGCCATCAGCCCATCGAAGCAGAGAGGACACCACCGGTGGAGATTGCTGGTTAGCATGGACTTCAAAACATGATGTGTGCTGTTAAAGGCAGACTGCACAACTTTTCTAAGCAAATTACCTTCCAGAAAACCAAGAAAATCCCTTGGCCTATCTCTGTGATCCTTATTCAAATGCGAAATCACCAATTTCATTAAGTCATGAAATCACAATGACAAACACTGGAATCACTCCATAGAAAACTGTTACCAAATAACTCTCCAATGCAATAAACAGACTGTATTTTGCAACTATAAGAAAGGTACTGAAAGGACTGTGCTTCAGAAATGTGTCATGCTATAGCACAATTTTTTTCTCTCCATGTAGTGGAACTTGTAGAGCAGAGTCCATTGAAAAAGAATAAGTCCCAATTTATTTTTTTCTAAAAGACTACAAACACAGATTAAGTGAATCTCCATGAAATACTGTTGGTTTTATTATTATTTAACCCTGCTAGGTCCCACTTTAATTAAACTGTCACATCTTTATACTAGAGTTAAAAGAAAAAAACAGTTAGAGACATAGAACTTCTGCTTCTTGTGGTTTATTTCACTTCATATAAAATATTCATATGTTATGTATTTGTACCAAGCTGCAGAGCTGGGAACTTTGCCATAACTACGCTCACAGCAGCAGTTTAGCTGCTGTGCTCCAGTTTCCTCTTGTACCTGTACAGCTGTGCTGTTTTCTTGGCACATAACATAACAAATTTAGCATTTCCTCTAGCAGTTTCAAAAGCAAAAATTAACAGTTAAATAATTTTGTTTTATCCAGTAGCAGCTAAGCTGAAATTAAACACAACACCTGCCTCATACAACTTACAGAAAGTCTGAAACACTGGCAATAAATATCTGTGTGTCAAAGCAGCCCCGATAAAGCATTTACACAGTTCTCTACAAATTATTAATGTAAGATGCAGAACAGCACTCTGTATTTCTTTTTTCCCTAGGAATTCTACTAGTTTTATATCAGATGCTAATTGCCTACTTCGGTTCAATACTTGCTTGAATCTTGCTTTACAAATTATCTCACCCTCCCTTCTTCCTCAGACTTTCAAAGTTTATGGCATTGAAAAAACTGTGGAAATAAGCTTTTATAGGGAGGACCCAGTTGTATACTCTCTTTGTACAGATCCAGAGAAAGGATCAATACTTGGCTTTCCTCCAGCTTTGCAGAGAACATATATAATGATGCAGCTTTTGGAAAACTGCATAATGACATAACTTATGTAGAACACTGTTAGAAGGAAGGCTTCCTTCAGAATAAGTTGGTTCACTGAAACCAGACAAATTTGAATCTGGAGTATATCTTCACTCTCAAATGCCACATCTGTGGTATTTTACTCCTAAGATTTTTCTCCAGTGCTCTTCCAGACTGTACCAAAGCATAAGCCATAACTTTGAGACTCACATCAGAATAAAAACGTTAAATACTGTAATACCAGAGATGATGTAGACAAATGCCCCCTTCAAGCCATCACAATTTCCATTCCTATATATTTAACTTCTTTTCATTTTCAAAATTGGCCATTAAATTTAGATTAATCTTAACCTGACTTCAAAGGGGAAATAAATAACAACTGATTCAGATGAGCTAAAGACACAATTTATATGCAGACACGTGATAACTGACAGGTTTAAGAAAAATTAGAAATGCACATTTTAAAAGTGAAAAATTAGAGATATTGCTAAGTTTTATGCTTTTCCTGCTCCCTGTCCAGAAGGCAATAGAAATAAACCACATACTAGGAACCCCCACAGAACTCCCCAAACATATTTATAATGGAAAGAGCCAAGTATATCCACCAAAAACATAGGCAAAAGCTTCAATCACAGTCACTTGCAGGACTGTATTTATTGAATAAGAATGCTTCAGACAGTACTAGTACACATTATTTCGAAACACATAAACATTTTCCTACCTTAGCTCACTTTCTACTCTGAAACCTTTTCTTCTTCCCAATTCCATCAAAAACGTCCTTCTGGTCATCCCCATCCTCCTCTGCATAATAAAAATGACAAAGTTACTGAACTTTATTTCATAATTGCACGAAAGTTTTGGGGAATGCAACCCTTTCTGTCTCTTCCTCTGGGAGATTACAGCTGGAGCTTTGAACCTATCCATGATGCAAGGTAGAAGTGCTTTTACTTGGGTAAAACAGAGGTAACACGCTTTCTGCCAGGCAACAGCTGTATTTAATGTCACCACCCATCAAAGTAATTTTCTTGTTTCCCCTCTGAAATCAAAAGCAGGTGCTACACAAGCAGAAGCATCACTTACTCTCTACCAGCTGGGCCTTCTTCAACAGAAATACTCCAGACAGGTGCAGAAATGCTTTCATTCCTTAAAACAACCATTGCCTACAAAGACTATCCACATAATACTGATCAGCCAAATCTTCTCAAAATTTCAACCAGGTCTTCAGCTGATTGAATGGCTCAGTTCCATCTTTTTGCTTTTAAGCACCCAGTGACATCCAAACAGATACAGAGGAGATTATGGAAGCCATTTACCTTCCTCATCTAGAGGAAGGGGTACTGCTCATTGCAGAACTACACCAATTTTTTTTTTGCCAGTGTCATGTTAGATCCAGTTCTGTATCTCCCTGAATTTCCACTAGAACAAGGTGAGCACAAAGAACCAGGTTTACATCTCCAGCACAAATTTACTTCAGTGGTAAATATCCCTACTCACATGTCAAGCTGGATTTTAATTTTTAACATAGTAGAGAATTTGGATTTTCCTTCACAACACATCAGAAATGTTGTATGTTAGAATTCTCATTGCTCACATTCAGGAGGGGAAGCAAGGTGGAAAAATCCCTAAGTCAGATCTATCAATTATATTTTCAGTTATTTTATCACAGATGGATATACAAACTGAATTTCAGGAAAATAAGTCTAAACCTGATTCCTGCAATTATGGCCCTGAGTTTAAAAATAAATTGTAAAAGTATTGCTGACATTTTCTGAGCTCTATAGCTCTTACCGCTTCAACTGTATTATTGCAGATGTAAAGAAATACTTTTCATCAGAATAGAAACTAACCATCAAAAATTAATATAGAGCTTTCAGCTCTGGGGTCTTCCTGAGGCCATGAAAAAAATATATACACAGTGTAGTATATGAATTAAACTGGATTCATTTCTTCCCTTGCATAGGGACAACCCAGAAGCCAAAATATCTATTCCTCTTTTGGATTTATAACATTAAAATTGTCAAAATAAATAATTTCAAGGTTATTTTGAAATTATATCAGAGATTTTCAGAGGAACTGGAAAATGGACAAGCTGGCTTTAGGAGGCTTAAGCAAAAGAATAGCAGCAAGGAAGCAGAAAAAAAAAAATACTGATAATAGCAATGGATCTGGCATTAAGGCTGAGCAATCTCTTTTGGTTGTTCCATGTCTTTTTTCCAGACTACTAATCAACCATTTAACAATGGTCACTTCCCTGTTTATAGCTTTCCTAGGCTTGGTAAAACACTTTACCTCAATCCCTACAAGGAATAATGTGTTGGATAACAGATTCTTTACATATGTTAAACAAAGTTTTATTTTATGTTATAATTAATTCAGTGCTCTAAAACATGTAAATATAATTTTCCCCAGTGTAACATCAATATGCTTGGTGCCAGTAAAATCCTTCTGGCATGTATAACAAGTTATTATTCCTTTGTGTTACTGTTATAACTCTTAAGCCAGATTTTCGAGGGTATTGAGGTGCCAAAAAGCTGCAAACAGAGACCTGGTGGGATTTTCAAAATATCTAAGCAACCTAGGCACTCGGCTCCTTTGGAAATCAATTTCTAGCTTTGAACCTAATGCAAAGAGATTTTCTCTAATAAACACAGTAATAATATGAAAAATTCTCTGTCAATGATCCAATTTTATTAAATGTACCTTCTAAAATTAACAGGATTTCCATGTCCCAGATAAGTAAATTACTTACTCTTCTACAATATTATAATATTTTTGATAGTACCACAGAAAGTAGAACACACATTAGAGAAAAAGCAAATACAACAGAGAAAAAGCACGTCTCTTATTCATAACAAAAGAAAAGTATATTGTCATCTGAGTCATGGCAGTACATATGATTCGTGGCCTAAAACCACAGACACTTGCAGAGGTTTTCCATCTCATTACAGTCTCATGGAGTTCAGAGTATTCCACAGTCCCTTGAGGGAAATCTGAACAAACTTTTATGTTCTTGCTATGGATCACTTCTGCATACTATCAAAGGCAAAGATTAAGAATTCAATACAAATACTGATGGCCATTTAAGTAAACATTTTTCATCACTTGTGATGTGTGTGCCAACAACAGCATCCCATACTCCTCTGAGGAGCAGAGTACTGATCAGCTTCAAAGGGAGGTTCTTTGAGAGGAAAAGTGCTGCAAAGTACAGCTCCTCTGAATTTCAGTATTCACACATGTTTTCACTGCACGTTCTTGATTACTGTCAGTCTTTCAGTGCCCTGCTGTCACGTGAGCTACATTGTAAATATTTTATAAAATATACTTGTCCATTCATGTAGCTTTCATGAGGAGAACTGTGAAATTTGCCTTGAATACATAGCTATGATCTGCTAACCTTCAGAGAAAGCATCTCTCAAATACCAACAATAAAAATCAGAGAAGTGATTGGATGCTTTCTTATTTCACATAGGCTTAACAACATCTCATGCAGTATTATTTCACAATGATTATTTTTCCTTAGCTTTTTCATTTAGTAATTTTTCTTCAGTAATTCAGTATTTTCCAATGAACCAATTCATGGAAATTTTTTAATGCTTCTCACATCTGGTTTTTGTCTAGATATTCCCATTACTATTCTTCTGTTTGAATTCTGGCTATCTTGGCTGCTAAGCATTTCCTTTGTCATTTATACCTGTTCTACCAATCTCTCAGTGCCTAAAAATCATACAGCAGGTGTTTTTCCTGGTTTAAAAATGAATTCTCCCACATCCCTTTTTATAGTCTCAAGCTCAGCTGGGGAGATTCAGGTTAGACATTAGGAGGAATTTCTTCACAGGAAGAGTGATTAGACATAGGAATGAGTGCACAGGGAGGTGGTGGAGTCACCATCCCTGGAGGTGTTTAAGGAAAGACTGGATGTGCCACTTGGTGCTGTGTCTGGTTGACAAGGTGGTGTTCAGTCAAAGGTGGGACTCAAACTCAGAGGTATTTTCCAGGCTAATTGATTCTGTGATATTTTTATTCTTTGAACCACTAGAATATTTTTAGAGGGCAGTTCTGAGGCATAGGTGCTTGAATTATTCCCATCAAAGATTATAAACTCTGTAAGAAGCCATGTGACCAAGAATTCCAAAAAACTTATTAAGTATGCTTTGAATGTGCTCGCTTGGCTGTATGATGCTATCTGGCATATAAAGTAAAGTAGAGAGGACACCAAATTTTGTAGCTGTTGTCATCAAATGTACAATATTTCTGATATATATGGTCAAAAGAGCTGGTTATCCTTTTTTTTTTTTTCTTATTTTTGCTATCTAATCAAAAATGAAAATCTGAATAAAAATAATTTATTTTGCTTAAATCATCTCTCAAATCATACCAAGAGCTAGCTTGTTTAATTTACGCATACACAGGTATTCTAGAAAGGTGGGATTTTTTCTGAACCCTTTCTGAAGAAACTAGGGAAGAGCAATATTATAGTTCTGAATAATTAAATGGAGCAATAGGGTTCTCCCTTACAGCATAGAGAAAAAGTAATTGGTGACAAATCCTAGCAGGAGCTGTTTCCTGCTCACATCAATATGCCTATATTCCCTGGGAAATATTATTTTCATTCATACTTCTGTCTCTCTGTTCAGTAACAAGATTTACAATTGTTCTCTTTAGTAACTCTGCCTATGGTAGTTGCTTGTCCTTGTTGTGATTATTATTGGACCATCCTTTGATTTTTGTGCTGGTACATCAATGGTTTTCTTTATACTTCAGTCTCGTGAGAGCCTGGTGAGCCTTTAGCAACAAGCAGAGACATATCTGCATAATCCCATCAATATACATGGCCAAGCAGCTCCTTTGACAGTTACACATCTCTTCCAAGCAGAGTTTACAAAGGTAAATCTGCCTGAATTTTGAGCAGCATTTATTTAGCTGGCCCCATTTATCTCACTACTAGTATTAAAGACATTCCCATTAACTAAGAAATATCAAGCAACCTACCAGAGATGAGAAGCTACACAAAGGGGGTTGCACGTTCTAAATTTAGGCAGTTGTAAACATTATTTATCTTAACAATTACTCAATAACATTTCTGTGACCATTTCAGAAGCTTCTTATATAACCATATAATACTAGAAATAAACACTGTTAAATTATAATAAAATTATAATGCTGTTATAATAACAATTCTTATCATTCTTTATCTCTAAAGAATATTTATATCCTCTTCTGCTCCTCTGGTAGGACACTCCAAATAAAACATCTAAATTGTTCATTTATCTTCTTTTAATTAGTTGTTATAATAGTTACTAGGTGGTAGAATTGATGCACCTTGCAGTGACACTGCAGTGTTTCCAGACTTACATTACAGAACATACAAACAACAGTATGTGTGAGATTTATGCCTTCTACAGATGCATTTAATAAAGATAAATGTGCCTAAGCCAAAGTAATGAAAACTGGGAAAACACTATTGCCATGATTCACAGAAATCTTTCAACTATAGGTTCAATTTTGAGTAGTGCAGGAAAGTTCCCACACCATCAAGCTGAGCACATAATCTGACCAAGAAATATAAAAGAGAGAAGAAAGTAAGAATAAATACCATAGATAATGTTGTTGCAACTGGAAGAAAAACTTATGAATAATATTATACAAAATGCCCTCTCCTTAAGAGTTTATGCAAGTCAAACCAAGATAAACTTTATCTCAATTTTTGGCTATTGAGCAAAAGCAGCAGGTAACATCTAACAGCACGGTGAGTCCTGACAGAGCTTTCTGCACACTCTGCTGAAATAATCTGCAGCAAAAAGTCAGAGCCAGCAGCAGAGAAGCTGAAGGTATTGCTGATGAGGATTATACACATCTTCGTGTTATCTACAGAGAGAAAACAAAACAAATGTTCATTCCAAGTGATGTGTTGTGAATTTTGCACGTGAATGAAAAATCAATTAGAAGCCTTTTTTTTATCCTTGAAATTTGAACTGAAGGAGGCTGAAAAGCAGAGTGGAATGGAGCAGAATTCTCACCTTTTTAATTTATTGAGGTGCAGTGTTCCACTAATGCAGAACTAATTACAGCAGAAGTAACCTAGCTGGGTAATTAATTCATAGCGGAAAATTTTAGCATCAGGCAGCAGGACTTTTTTAACACAAAACAGCTCTTGACACAGTTTCCACAAAAAGCACACTTTCCCTTTCTTACTGACTTCACCTAATAATTTGGCAGCTGCCTGGAGTATCACAAAATACTTACAAGGTTTTTATTTTGCAGTGTGGATTTGATGGCTCTACCTTTAACTACAATGAAGGTTAATTTATTTCCAACTGCATAAAAAATTATTTCTCCAAGCTATGAGCAATTCTTTTTCCAGGCTATCTCAAGGTTTGCTTCCATTGTTTCATCTTGCAGAAGACCCAATATTACTAAGTCAATTCAAAGCTGCAATAGCCCCTAGAAACCATGCCCCAGTGTAGCACTGCATGTTTACCTAGCAGTGAACATGTGTTGGTCAATCTTTATTAAAAAAGCACTGTCTGTAGAACATTTTTGAAAAGGCAGCCCTTAGAGTCATCTTTCCAACTCCTTAAATGATAGCTGCAAGTCTCATGCCATTATTTTATGATGCACACCTGCTTATTAGAAAATTCCATCACAAGCTTGGACATATTTTTGTATTTTTCAAAGACACATAGAACAATTGCACCTGAGGTAGTTATGTTATGAGCTTTACTCCTCTTTCCTGTGTTTTCTGCTGCAGAGAGAGAATTCAGTTTTAGAAAATGGAAGTTAATTTTCTTCTAGGTAAAAAGACTCAACACACTATCACATAACTATTAATCAAGCTGGTAATTCAATATTTAAGTGACAAATCAAAAGAACACGCCATAATAAAGAATTTTACCAGAAAACTTCAATATCTTTCTTCCCATAAGTTTTCCTATATCTTTCTTCTTTTCTATTTCTGTGCTAAACTAATTATTATTTTGTATTATGAAGCAGGAAGGATATAAAGCAGGTAAACATATTTGAAAATGCTGCTGTTACAATTTACTCAAAAATTTACTTAAAGTACATGCTATTTTTAGTCACTTTGCACTTTGTGGTGTTATTAGGAATACAATTCAATATCTTAGTTTTCTTTTGTTGCTGGCAGATCATTATGAAGTTTACAATGCACTAGAATTCAAAATGTCATCCATACAAACATGAAAAATTAAATAGGGAGTAGGTTTGTGCAACTGTGTTATTTTACAAAGACATAAAATCAGGACAGGTAAGAGGAGAGAAAGTTTAAATCCTGAGACTGTGCTGTGGTTATGGACAGCAGATATCAGTAGATCCCAAAATTGTTACACAGCCAAGAAATTATACTTTGGCAAGTTAAGTACATATATGTTTTCAAAAAACAGTCAGCTCATATCCTGATACTGTGGGCTGCTCTTCTGCAAGCTTGAGTCAAACACCAGAGAAGTCACACCAACCACACCTACCACTTAAGCTTTCACTGTCCAAAGAAAATGGGTAAAATAGGAGAATTTGGAGATAATGTCCTATATCTATTTAAGCCAAACCACCAAGTTACTTACATGAGGCACTGAGGAAAATAGTGCTTTGTTGGGCCTTACCCAACAGTCTGTGCTCTACAGACTCATCACAGGGAACACCTGAATCTCTCAACATAACAGGCACAGCTACTGTACAATAACCTTCAAAGAGCAAGGAAGCCATAACAACGTACACAGACTGCAGCTTTGGCAGCTGTGAGTGAATGTATGTCAAAATCATGTCAAGAAGGCTGTGGATACTCAATACTCAATACTACTGAACAACTAAAATAATGATATAAGATGTAGTCATGCTTTTTAATGTACGGGAAAGAAACCCAAGATGTCTCTTCTGAGTAACGAAATTTCATGTAAAAAAGAATGGGACATGATATAGAAACTGTGTACACAAGTTTAATTAAGGAATTGTAAATTGTAAGGGGGTGGGGAGAAGCATGTAAGTATCATCATTTCTGAACCATGCAGTTAGCATTGATAAAATTCTATTTTGCTAACAGTATGGGTTTGTATCTGCAGAAAATCTGATCATTCCATTATCTTGTGTAGGCATCTAATTAAGTACAAAATGTGCCATATTGCACAACCTGCAGAGGGAAAAATCCATGTATATTTTCATACTTCAGTAAATCCAGAAAATTCTTTGTCACAAGTAATTATATATACGGTGTATCCTTCCTTTCATACAGACTCGGTGGCTTCCTGGCTCCTTATTTCCCTTGTATACAGGTTATGTGAGTTAAATTGTCTTTCTGATCCTTTTCTACACATTGTACAAGTGTTAGAAACAAGGAGGGAGGGTGGGATGGGGACACACACGTGACAGGGGACAGAGAGGGCACACAATTGTGGCCAGTTATGCTCAGCTTAGATGGCTGGAAAAAAAAAGAGATTCAGATCAACTTTTCAAGAGCCGTGACTGTTCTGGTTGTAAACAGCATGGGGAAAGGAACCCAACGTAAATATCTCTTGACAAATGTTAGGGAAGTTAAAGAAACCACCTAAATAAGACTCTGAGTTTCTGAGAGGGAATAAAAGTAAACTCACGTGTGAGGGAGAAGATATTAGAGAAAGCAATACTCTTCACTTTTAGCAACCATTTGGACATATTCTTGTCACTACTCACTGGTCAAAATCATGAGACAACAAAACACAAAGCTGGCAGCCTTTGTGGTATGATAGGAAGCCATCACACATGCTCCCTCTGCTTCACAGCAAACCACAACAGGATCACACCTCATGTCACCCCCACAGCTGCACTACCCACAAGGAGATTACAGCACAAAAGCCAGGGTAAACGAGCAGCAGTACAACACAAAAGGGTAAAGGTGAGGGGCAGAAATTAAGGAAAACTCTTTCAAACTGCTAAGCAGGAAAGAAGTAACAATTGGTAATAGTTCTTCAGACGAGTTCTACTTTACGTATTTGCATTCATAATGTGTTCTCAAAGCTATGTTACACAGCTTAGCACAGGAATATAGCACATTCATTAGTAAAATCATTAGGAAAATAAGGGAGAAGTAAACTTGTAAAATAAAACTACTAAACACACAGTACACAACAGATGGAGTCACAATTTGTTACTACCTCATCACTTCCAGTACTCTACATTTGACATCAAAACTTACAACTCAGCCTCTCTCCAAAATTTATGAGCCAGAAGTCGTCAACTACTGCACCTGAGTCCAGAAGCCATCAGGGAAATTTTGAAAAACCTTGCCCTTGCAAACCCTGAGCAAACTGAGGTTAGCAGATCCAGCTGAGAAGGCATTTCATATATAGTAGAGCCAGTTACTTCATGAATTACTTTTAAGAAAGGCTGTAGAGCCTCCTCAATTATCTCCAGAGCAAGCAAGAAAGATTTTAGCAATACATCAAAACAATGATCACTATGTTCTTTTGTCGTCGAGTTTGACATTATTTTTTCCTTATAGCAATGACTGCAGGTCTGTCCTGTCCCTGTATTTCCCAAGAAACCACATTTAATTGACGTCTATTTAAATGGATACATTAAAAATACTCACCCTTGTTAAGATTGCTTCAGTACTACAAATAAACGGGACTTACCTGAACAGTGATATATCACTTTGCACCCTAACTCATGCTGAATATGCCTGAAAAGTAGTCAATACTATTCCCCTCCCTCACTTCTCAAAATCGGCCCATATGCAAAATTAAGCAGCGAACTTGGCACTCTTCAGGCTTTTTATTTTCAAAGTGACTAGAAGCTCCAAACTCATCCACCTTTTTCAATCTTTTTCAGCTTTTCAATCTTTTTCAGCTGTGTGACAAAGGATATCCATATTAACAATTAGGTTAGGATAATCATTAGGTTCAAGGGAAAAAAAGCTCATTTGTCTCTCTTTTAGACAAAGCCTAGAAATGAGAAAATTGAGCACAGATGTGAGCAAGAGTCTGAAAACTGTGCTTGGATTTTGGCTAAAAGGAGTCATTTTTGAACACTAATGAACAAGATAAATCTTTATAGAGCTCCAAGTTCACTAGTACTAAGCATTGAATTCAATAGGATCCCACAGCCTAAAAGTACTACAGGACCAGCAATTTCAGGTGTATGGGCGATGTTAGGGTAGCAGGGGTCAGGAATGCTGGGATTATATATCCACATTACCCAATGGGTTTATGATCAATTAATTCTTGGTCAGGTAAAGAAACCTTCCTGCTCATATAAGGTTGTTGGGTGTGGGGAGGCAACAGCTGTCTTTGGGCTGGCAGTGTCCAACAGGCTGGAGTCAGACGTGATGCAGAAGAAGCCACCTGGCTTGGTTTTTGTGGTCATGCAAGAAATAATTTCCCTCTGCAGAACTCTCAGGCAAGCTTTTGTACCTCTTTTCTATTTAATCTTCTCTCTTCCCTTTATCCTGTAAAGTGATCATACAAGGACCCTAATTAAACATAGTTCTTGGGCAAATTAGTGAATTCATGTGGGCAAGTGCTTTATACTGAATGCAGAGAAGTACATGGAGTAGAAGTGTGAGCAGGTAAAGAAAGTGGGTTTGATTCATTTGCTGAACAACTGTTGAAAGGAATACTTGTTTGACTGGAAAAGGCAGGACACTGACCATAAAATGAACTCTATGATTAAAAATGTTCATTCAACCAAAAATGAAACTCCTGGTATTAATTATCCAAAAATAACCCATAATCAGCTCAGGCTGAAAAATATGTTTCACTTGATGTGAAGCCAGGCAACTTAAAGACATTTCAAAATACTTATTGTTCTAATTTCTTATTTTATTTCTAAATTTAGAGCTACTTTTATTTTAAAATATAATCATTTCTGCATGAAAAGTAAAAGGAAAAAAGTCACCTTATGCTGGTGACATTTACTGGTTTATCTAAGTTCTGTAAACACCGAGTCCTATATGAGCATAAGCAAAATTAATCCCAGAGCAATCAGTTTAATATCTTATGTGTTGGATCTGTGGCTTTTGTTAGACTTTGGTAACAGTACTGAACAGTGTTTGGGGTGGGGCTTGACTATGGTTTGGGTTTTTTTATATATATATACTCTTGTTTAAGTAAGTTGCAGGAATTGCTTTAACTATAATCTTGGGTTTTGATAGTCATATTTTGACACATCAGGACAAACCTTAATGAAATATACTCAGACTTAGATATATTTAGACTCATATGATGCAATATGCAGATATCTTGATATATTCAAGCTCTCACCAGCTTGAAATACATGGCAAATGTGATCCATTCACCTTCATCAATTTCTGTGCAGATGCATTGGTGGCAAATTTTCAAACACCAGAAACTCTTTATCAAAACTGAATATTTTTATGAAGTATATTCTTTAGCTCAATCACAGTCACAAGGTATAAAACAGGATGGTTTTTACATCAATCAATTTTTGATATGCAAAAGGTCACGCTCTATAATGACTGTTAGCCATTTGCAACCTTAACACCTATGAATTTACAAATCTATTTGAAAACGTCATGAAAAAGAAGACAAAGATGAGTGCTGAGTAGAAATCATTTCATTTCCATTCCTCATTTAAGGCCAGCTTCTAGATTATTTCTGCTTCAGTTAGTATGACTGAAACTTGAATAGATGGCAAGGGAAAACTTGTGTTTCAATAAGAGACTCATCTAAGGTTTTCAGAAGCCTAAATAAGTAAACAAGTGTTCAGTAGGATCTAGGAAAGAGTAGTGCCCTTTACAACTGGTGCAGAAGAAATGTGCTTTTAACTTGCATACTGGTGCATTCACATATACACACTTTTCACTTCTATGAATGTTAAAAACATTTTGTCTGTGTTAGGTAGGTCAAATGCTCAAAGTTGAAAACATTTATCATTCAGTTGGTATGACTTTATTGGGGACAGCAATCATATATCAACAAAGATTCAGGACAGTGACTTTTCCTGAGGGATTCAGGGAGTGAGGGAGCACATTAACCAGAGGCACATTTTCCTGCTATCCAACTGCTTATTGTTATACCCTCCAGGAGAGCACATTATTCCATAATATTTTGCATAATGGCTGAATATGATACATGCCTTTTTAAGACATGACAAGTCCAGCTGCACATATGACCCTTTTGACCTCTCACATAAACTTTGGTTCTATCCATAAAGGTTTAATTTCTTTCTTCATGTGATTTGTTCTAAATAAATTCTTCTAACCTAATCTCATAAATTTAATGGAAACTTGTAAGTGGATAATACTGTCCATAAAATGGAAATTAATCATTTTTTAAAGCCAGTGTTATATCTAGCAATATTTTATCCAGAAATATTTGAACAGTAAACTGAAATGGAGAAAGAATTGTTCAGTGAACAATTTAGATTAATTACTTCAACACAAAGGGTTGATAGCTACATGAGGATAATTCTGTGCTAAGAACAGCTCAGCTAAAAATTCTGTTCTTGTGATCACTGTTTTTGCTGGGGAAGGGAAAGAACATCAAATACTCAAATAATTCACCTGAGAAAGGAGGAGTAACTACTGTTCCAGACTGAGAGCACATTCCTTGTTTTCTCTAAACACAAACTTATTTCAAGAAAAAGTAATCCTTTCAAAAAATGAAACCATTATCTCTGGCTCATTAAGACAAACCTCAGTATTTTGGGCCATTTTCAGAGATGGTTTGACAGAGACAAAGGTATTGCTTCCAATTATATTGACACACTTCTTGAACTTGGCTTACTAAAGCATAAAAGTAAACATGAAATGTCTGTGTTCAATATCACTCATTCCCAAATGTCTAACACAGAAATCACTGTTTAATCAATCCAAATGTGGAGAGAAAATCCATTAGGCTTACAATCAATGACTGTAGATCATCTTCAAATAAACTCTTCACTAAAGAGCTCATTTCAAACTAAGCAAACATGAAGTCCTGAAGTTATATAATCAGCAAACATCTACTCACCAGGAAGTGTATCAAAGTCATGGGACTTGGGATATCATAAACACAGCTTCTATTTACAAGGTGATGTATGCTCATGGGGAATATCAGCCCTGGCAGACAAAAAGGAAAGTGAAACTTTAACACTTTTTTCCCTTTCACATGCTGGTCACAATAAAAATGAATTTGAAAATATTTTCTAGAGTTTGTACAATATTTTGCTTATGAATGTTCAGTGAGAGGGTGTTGCACACCAGTACAGCATAAAAGTCTGAATTTGTTGTATTTTCACTGCTGACAAATTGGGAAATATTAAGAATTCTGTCCAACTTCAATAATTATGACTTGCTTAAATTGGGTAAATAGCATTTAATAAGAACATGGAGATTCCCAAATAAAAGGCAAAGTATTGCATTTTCATTCCAAAGCATGGCTTTACTCTACTGCCCTGCAAGCAAAAATTGCCAGGATAAACTAATAGTCAGCTGTCATGTTAAGCCCCCTTGATACCAAGTGTCAGTTATGAAAAAAAAAAAAATCTTGTCATTAATCTGCACTGGGTTTTATCCACAGATCTCAAAACAAGCCAATGAGCTGCCAGCCCTGACAGCTGCAAATGTCTCCTGCATGAATGTGTACTGTGGGCTAGATTCCTATCTCAGTTACAGCAGTAACAATAAAAGGTCTTTTTGTAAACAACATCAACATGAAAGAAGTACATCAATTATCTATGGTAAAATTACAGGTAGAACCTGCATGAATATGGGAAAGAAAATGAAATAGTAATTTTTTATGTATAAATATTCCAAATTTAACTCTTAATAAATTAACTATCTAGTCAACTAAATGAAGAAGCTATTCCAAGCAACAACAACAAAAAAAACCCCAACCCTCCATTTTTGAAAACTATTTATACTGGTTCTGCATCAGTAAGATATTTGCTATTTGATTTTATGCATACATGGGGTGAAAATTATTTTGAGTCTAAAGAGCTGCCAGACTCTTAGGATATTACTTTTCACTGTCAACAGGAGATCAACAGCTTTGCATTAGATCTCCTTCTTTCTCTGTTCCTGAACTCAAAGGATTCAATGCAGTTGAATACTCCCCCTTATGGGCTGCTACAACATGACATTATAGTGCTTTATACTTCTCTTAACTAAATGCTGCCACCTCCTACATGCACTGTATATATAGCAGAAGAGTTAAGATAGGTCTAGAGTATTACAACCCAGTGAAACAAAACAGTTTCTATAAGACTGTGATAGCAGATTTTTGCAACTGTGGATTGTCATTCACTCTTCTCCTGTGAAAGGTGGTTTTGATCATCATTAAATTTCAGAATAAATATATAGAATAAATATATAGGAAGAAAATTGATTAAATCAGGATTTGCTGACAAGTGTTTTGTTCCTATTGGAATTTACCCTGGACAATAAATAAATCTAAGCATTGTTATTAGGAGATTTGCCCCTGCAGTGACTTATTTGAAACCATATTTGTTAATCCTGTAAGAACTAAATGCAGAACAGTGAAATGAAATCCAATTAAAATGGTATTCACTACATTTTCCTGAAGAAGTGGGAAAAAACTATACAGTATGTGTATGTGGCCACTGGCACCTTCTCTCTGTGTATATTTGGCGAGAATAACTTTCACCTCCAAGTTCACTACTCGTTCTTTGAATCAAGCAGTCTATTTCAAAATGGATTTGCAACTTCATCTTGCTAATCTTTTAGAAGAAAGCTTTACCAGCTAGACCTTAATCTAGGTCTGCTGGCCTAGATTAAAGTCTATCCAATTTAAAATGCCTTTCACCATTCAGAAAGTCTTTCCTGGTTTCTGTTTTCGCCCTACTACTGACTGAAAACACACAGGGTCTCTCACCTGCTATATCTGACTGTAATAGAGTAAAATGCATAGTTATAGAGTAATAGAGTAAAATGCATAGTTATCATTGATCCTCTTACTTTTTAACACCAATTCATCTTCTCAAAATGTGCTGAAAAGCATTCATTAACAGTGATATAATTTCACCTCCTATGTTGTGTCAGTCCAGCAAAGTTCACTGTTCTCTTGCAAAGTCTTCAGCTGGTAACTTCAAAGAACAGCAAGAACTAACTTCCCCCAGAAGATGCTGAAATATTAAGAAAAGCACATTAAGGATTAAGATCCTCTCTGGAAATAAACAGCACTTCATTTGATTCAAGTTCTTCTCCCTGAACTTTAACTGAGTGGTTCTAGGGTCATTCTAATAAAACAGTTCACTAAAAGGCAACCTTTCAGAAAGTGCTTTTATCTTTGCTTATTCTGTTTATAAAAATGAATGGATTTATCTGCAATGGATTTGCAATTTAGATATCTAAACAAAATAATCAGATTAAAAAATTTCAGCACCATATTCTGTGGGAGTTAATGCAAAAAAAATGTTTAGAATATTTATTAGAACGCTCAAAGTGTACAAACGATACAAAGGATAAAATCAACTAGGGAACTTGGCAAAAACCTACTAAAATCCCCTCACAAAAAATCAAGTTTAAACTGAACTACCACATAACATTTGACAAATAGTTCCCAGTACTATTTTCATCTCATATGTGAACAAAGGGGGTAGTGTCATCTCCATTCAAGAAGTTTACTTGATTTTGCTTTTCAAGTTCTCAAAGTTAAATCCAAAAACCAAAGTTCTTCTCTTTAAAATTTACAAATTTACAAAAAAATTTACAACTAAGCCATAAAAGAGGTACCTTCTGAAACAGGGAAAGCTATTCAACATTTCTCCTATATTCTACTATTATGAAGCCATTAAATAGCACCAAAGTTTTGAAATATGAATATGAAATGCCAAATTTCAACTTTGCTCTTTCTGAGACTAATTGTATTAGAACAGAATCTTCTTTTGTAAGGTAGATGTTCTAGGATTCTTCTATATGCAGTGCACAAAATACTTCTGAAGTTTTAAAACTGGAGCTCATTGTGGGAACTAATTGTAAATGTATTTTCTTATTAGTTATAGGCAGTAGAGGTAGAGAATTAAACACCATAAATATGAAAGCTCTGTCTTTCAAACAGGGTGAACAGATACATAAAGCTGCTTTTTCACAACAGAATCACCTTTTTTTGAGGTGTTTGTAATCTTTCAAGAAGGGGGGAAACATCCCACTCCCACAGGCAGTTTGTAATCTAAAAGCAGAAAAACTGACAGAAACTCAGGGGGGAAACAGGAGGAAGGAAGGTAATCCTTACGAATTAATACATTGGCTGACAAAAAACAGGGGGGTCTGGTCTTTTATTCAGTCTGATTTGTATTGGTAGCAGGGTGAAAGCCTTCCAGAGACACAGCCAAAGCTGGTCACCATATCCCTCCTAGGATGTTCCTCACCTTCTTAGAAATTCGTAACCACACTTTGTGCAGGAGAGGTGTTTCAGCCTATTTAGTTTGTCAAGCAAGTATGGGCTCTCAGGTTTCCTGGGATACAGATAAAAAAATCTGAAGGAGACTGATCCAAGAAAACTCTCACAAAAAATATTGCATTCTTTCTGGCCTTTATCTCCTGCTGTTCTGCTCTTACAGAAAGTGTTGATTCACAGGGGTTTGCATGCTGTGAGAAGCAGCAAGAGTTAAGAGAGTTGAGTGAAATTCATCTGTTATGAGAACAAAAAGGAAACTGAAAATAATTATTTATAGTATCATGAAGTTCCTGAGTTCAGTTCGTCCAGAACAGAACCTCAGTTCTTAAGACACTTAAGTCTTTCAATACCTCAATTCAAGCTTCCTTTTGGATCTATGAAGTCCTGATAGGATAGATAAAGTTATGGGGGAAAAGAGATGAGCAAGGTTCTCCGTTAAAAAAAGAAATTATTTAATGCGTCAGCGATTGTGAGTCTTTCCAGATGCAACCTGAAGATTACTTAATAGTTATTGTCCCTTAGATGCTATTGAGCTTACTTTAACACCACAAAGAAGGGCATGACTGTAGCTGATGTAAGCACCCTGCAAACTGTCAGTAGAAGTCCAAAAGCTGGACGGGCCAGCAAAGCAACACTGATGGCATCATGTCAGTGGTGCAACAGGGACACTGGATCAGAGTGCCCACAGCACACACTGTGACAGAAGGTTTATTCTAAACAATAAAATTATTTCTGTGCCTGAAATTCCAACTAAAGGTCAGCCACCCTAGTAAACAGGAAAGAGTGGAGATGAATACAGTTAAAAGCAATTTTACTGGGACATTAAATAACTTCTAATCTGTTATAAGCTATGGGCCATTCCAATTGATTTTGCTGGTACAGGTGTATCAGGGCCAGTGTATGTTCCCACGACTTTTGCACTCATTTGTGCCAATCACATATACAACACAGCATATGAAGGATTATGAACTGGGGCACAGCTCACCAAGAGAATTGCCAGGGAATTCAATTGTCTGCTGTAGCGAGCCAACAATGGAGAGATGCAAAATTGCAAGCAGGAACAATAGATCATGCTCTGGACAGTAGAAAAGAGGTGACAAATGAGGCATGGGATGTTATGCAGAACATGTACGTTCCAGAGGATGAAAGTCATCACTGCATCATCTGATTTCTAACTTCTGGCCTCAGTGGATAACCATATCACAGTCAAATCTCATTGCTTTGAAGGTCAGTGGTACGGTTTTTATCAGCCTGACATTTATTGTCAACTTCTTTTTTTTTAAAAAAAAAAAAAGTTCTCATTTCATTTTAATAACAAAGGAACAAGGACATGAAGGTTATGCATAAAAAGCTCCCACTGACTTTTCATAAAATACTTGAATCTAAACAGACTTCAATTTATCAGCAATTCAGGTAACATTACCAAGTCTTGATTCACACCATACCTCCAATCAACTTTTGAAAACAGGCATAGAATTCTGTAGGTAGGACTGCTTCTGAGGTGTTCAAAAACTTAAAAGAGGCATAAGAAGAACGTTATACTAGAGTGCAAATTTTTGTGTTGATTTCTTCTCTTTCTCACTTCCTGTGGTTGATGGTTCGCTTCTCTAGAAGTGTAGTTAATATTCACCAGTTCTAGAGAAGAGATTATTTCTAGAGAAATGAAGCATTCATGGCTGAGGGAAAACTGGAGGCTTCTATTTCTACTGCTGTTCAGTTTATTGTCTTGCAAATGCAGATTTGCCCAATGCAGTGCAAGGAAAAACAAACGCAAGGGGAAGTCTGCTTAAAACCATAATTAAGACACTTACTATCCACCCAAATAGTAGCTCAACCTCCTTTATACTATCTGATAAAACAGCAGTAATAAATATATCGGCATTAGGCTAATAATTTATACTGTAAACTGAAGTGGGAATTTTACAATAAAAACTCTTATTGCGAATGCAGTTTAGCCAGTGTTTTCTTATTCCCCACATTGCTTCAAAGTGTATTCATCATTTGAGATATATCATTCCCATGACAATGGGATCACAAGAAATCATGGTATAACAATGCTAGACCAAACAGACAGAATGTCAGCAGTGTCAAACTAGCAAATATATCATTTAACCAGAGATCAAAAGAAAAAAATCTGAAGGTCAGAAATGCAATATTTATAATGCTGTCAGTAGATGGATGCATACCAAACACCTCCTATCTAGACCCCTAAAAAGCTTATCAGAGGAATGTTTACAGTACACAAGAGAAGTGCTGCTGGAGTATCCTCCATTAGTTTCCAATGTGAATGAATACTGAGGCAGCATTACCTGGTACTTTCCCAAGGAGTGGCAAAAAATGAGTGAGATACACTTCAATGGTACCAGCATAAGCAGCAGCCACCTACTACCCTCATTCCCACTAATTCCACCTGGTACAACTAAACCCCCCCAGCATATTTTCAATAGGCAGCACATATCTCCCTGGAAAGAAACCAACATGATTAGGATAGCTGCTGGCTTTAGAAAAGAGGAGAGAATAAACAGAAACAACTTTGTATTGTCACTGATTCATACAAGGCACTTTGGCACTGTGCAAAGAAAATACCTGTGAGAAAATTCATGGTTTTTCTTGAGCATCTTTGTGACAATGGAACTGGAGATGCTAAAGGTTGACAAAAGTTCACAGGAAAAAACGAAAAGAGAATTGACATAAGCACACCAAACTCTGGCTTTATTCAGCATATAACAATAGAAGACTCCTCCACATTTGCTGTGGGAAACAATCCATTACTGAGTGTTTGTTCCTTTCCCATCTCTCCTGTAATCACAAAAGCATTTTACCTAGGTGTAATTTCACTTAATACCATGGTGATAGATATTCAACAACATTACAATTACCTAAATGATAAACAAAACCAAGCTAATAAAAGAACCTAGAATAAAAGGTTATGAAATAACTGAGTTTAAGTTTTGTGAGTCAAATGAGAAAAATCCAAAAGTAGTTTGTCATTTTCTTCTTTATAGTTTTTTCATTTACAATTTATTAACATAAACACAGTATCTCTTGAAATATCTTTTTGATATCTCCCTAAATACATTCAGAATTTAAAAAAATAGATCTCTCAGTTTTCAAGGTCCTTCTTATTGAGATTTTATCATATTCTCTGTTGACTGTCAAATAAACTCCGCTCATTAAATTTTATCTATGTCAGCAGGGTAAGGACAGAAGACATGTAAAAGTCCTATTTATGAATCCAAAACCTTGAGAAACAGTCTCTGTTTTTACAGCTTGTCTCCTTTTCTTTACTTTCTGTACCCTTCCACTTCTAAAACCCTCTCCCTTTGTCAATCTCTTTATCTTCTATCTATTTCACAATTGATCTTTAAGCTCCCATTTCTCTTTGGAATTCCTCCTTTTGTCTGCCTTTATTTAACAGGCTCAGAACTTCATTTTCCCAACTTCATTTTCAGGAATCTGCTGATTTGAAGTGGAGAGGAGGTCTGCTTATTTTTGGTCCAAACAATATCTGGATGCTGGCCAGCTGTCACGGACACCCCACCCTGTCCCTCTTGAATAGTGAACAGCATGCTTCCCTGAACCTTTTGGTCCTCCCAAAACAATCACTTCTTGCTCCTTTCCTTCCTTCCTTCCACATGCTGTCTTTGTGACAATAAGCAATAAATACCTTGTTGAAACAACTTTATATTGCAGATTCTGTTCCCAGACTGTCTCTCCTCTCTATAATATTTAGCCAGTTTCCCTCAGACCTCCTGTCCTACAGAAAGGTCCTGGATTCTCAGTATTCTCTTTCCCCCCCATCCAGTTATTTATCCTGTCCAGTTCTATCTCAGTTGTTCTAAATAAGTAGGAGAATGGAAGTTCTGACCTTTGAGAATTCACCTGGTACAAGTTTTTGAAGGAAAGCTGCATGTCAGAATCACAGACACGCTCTAATGCAGTACCATAACATACCATGGCACTATAAAATACACATGCACCAACAGGGTCAGCTTTGCTGAGATCTTCCACTGTAAAATACCATGCAGTGATGCCCACTGAGAGCTGAAGTATTACTTTGACATTTTTCCATTTATTTCATAGCAAGAGTCATGGGCATGGTAAAATACTTTCTACATATATCAATGCTCAAGCCTCAAAAAAATCAATAGTGGTTGAACAAGAATTCATTATACTAACAAAATCCATCAGAGAACATTAAAAAAAAAAAATTTAAACAAGCATTACCCACAGCATTTCAAATTTAAGTTGCCGAGGAATTTTACTTAAATAAGGCAGGACACTGAAATAACACTGATTTTCTGTTTTTAAATTTACTCACTAGGTTTTAGTGCATAAAAACTTTGCCAGATGGAAAGCTGTTCATACACATTTTTCCATATTTTATCAGAAGAGTCAACACAGATGAATTTCAAAGGAAAGGTTTTATAAAGAAACTATATAAAGTCTAAGTTCAAACTATACAAGGCAGCATGTGAATCTAGAGGAACAGACAGCAAGTTTTACCAGTGTGTTCAAAAGAATAATAATCAAAAAAGTGGCTCAGTTAAACAGCAAAGAATACTGAGTACTTGCAAAGGATAACACAACCAAGCACTACAGCATCAATTCCAGCCTTCAAAAAATCAAAGAGAATTTCTAATGAACAATGTCACTTTTGTAGCAGGTTGTGGTTTTATTACTGTTATATTTTCTTGTACTAGTTAAAAACATGAATTTTTGAAAAGATAAAGAAAACTAGGTGCAAAAACCAGGCTACAAACAAATGCCTATGAGAATAAGTACATTTTTAATGCATGGTTTGTTGTGTCAAATCTCTCTAGAATAACAGCTGAATCTATTGCTAGATCCAAGGAGAAGGTCACACTAACAATACCAAGCCATATCAAAAGATTTCAGAAGGTTGAATAATAATACAAAGAGCAATTGTCCTTGAGACAATGGGGTTTGTGTCATGTATCCAGCCTCTGGGACCAAACATGCAAACAAAATCCCCCAGCATTCGGCAACAATTAAAATTCAGTTGAAACTACATGCCCCAGAAATGGATTGAAGCATGACTGAAACTAAGAAAAAAGGGCATATTTATGCAGCAGTCTGTATATAGTGGATGTGATTTGAAGGTGATAGGGTTCAAATCAGTGGACAGCCTTGGTGTGGCAATGGTACTAATCACTCTCAGCAAGTTTTTGTCTGGGATTTGTTTTCATATTTTTTTCCATTTGAGGCTTCTTTGGCTCTCAGTCTTTTGTGATCCCAAGAATGCCACATACCAAAACTAGAACAGACATGGAAAAAAACCTCATGCCCATTTCATAACATGAGGATTTTCATAACTTTTGGACAAACATGGATATATTCTCCCTGCTATAGTACTGAATGTTCTCACAGAAACAAAGGTGGAGGAAAATACTGTGACAGAAAATAAGGAGATTCGCAAACATCCATGAAGGTCTTAGGCAGGTATAGCTCTCTTAAGCCTCTGAAAAATGCCTTAATGGACTTACCAAAATCATAAAAAAACCAATCTACTTCAGTCACAAAGGAAACTCAAGACTCTGGAACAACATTTTAATACCTCATTTAGCTATAGGGAAAATATTTCCCCTTAAACATCATGGGGGAAGGAGGAGAGCAAACTAGAGAACAGTCAGCCCAACTTCAGTTCTCACAAATATACAATGCAAATGCTGGCCCTCAGCATACCTATAAATTGTTTCTGCAATAAAAACTGACTTTTCAGGAACCTTGTCAAACCAGTGTCATTTCCTTCCTCATTATGATAGCCACCTAGATAAGGGACACAAAGCCCATATTATCACTGATGCTTTTAATAAGTATCCATCTAAAAATCATTAAATACAAGCTAGAGAAATGAGATTAAAGCTCTGTTTGTTGTAAGAGTTTAATCCCTCATTGAGAATATATCCTGTGAATCACTTCCAAGCTCAAAGAGTATTTCAAGTAGAGTTCCACAGGAGGTTTTTCTTGGTCTTAGCTGTATTCAGAATTTTGTCGATAACATGGGTGCTGCATAACAAGCATACTCCTAAAGTCTATCAGGATATTACTGAGCCAGAAGTGGTTTCCATGGGATAAACAGTATGCTGGGACCTGTTTAGATACCTCATTTTTCAGTAAGATACAGTCAAATTGAATAGTGTGCTGAAAGGGAAAAGATTTAACAAGAGTTTCCCAAACTGCTACTTATGAACAAATGCTCATGAAACTGGGTTTTCTCATTCAGAAACAGCAGGATGTCCTAGTCAAGCCCATCTGGTGCTTAGACAGCAATTATCCTTACAAACACTTCCTTTTGCTCCCTCCAGCAGTAGAGCACAAAATTTCTTCTAGATCATCTCCTGCTGTTCACTTAAGGATGTGGAGAATCTGATGCACCCCCAAGAACTCAGTTAAAAAAATGGGTTACCAAACTGATTTCCAAGACTGATCCAATTTCTCCTAGTTGTGTTTGATCCTGCCTCTCTGCTGAAGCCCTGCCAAGATCTCTCGAGGTCCCTTTCAGACTCTGTGATTTCTGTTGATTCTGTTGCTATTTTTATTTCCTGTTAAATGAGAAAAACAAAAAAGACAAAACCAATTAGCAAGACTTTTATCAAACTTCCAGAGATAGCTGTAAGCAAGGCTTCATTTTCCAACATTCTTTATAGACAATTTTAGACAATGAGTATATTCTAGCTTTAGCTTTAAGAATGTTTTTCTCCCACCCACCATGAATGCCAAACCTGTCAATCACGCTAACAACAACAAAATACATATGGGACAGTTTAAGGAGGAAGAGCAGACAAGAGAAACTGCTCCTTTAACTTATTTGGAATCAACTCCAACATGTGTGCCTGGGAGGAAAAAAAATGAGTATGTGGTAAGTTACTTTCATTATTTTTGTAAAAAAAGGGGGCAAAAACCAAACAGGGACAATGGTTCATATTTTTTGTACAGTAATATTTCATTGACCTATTTTGCTCAAGAATATTTTCCTGTGGCAGTATCCCAGTGTTATATCCAGTAAAACAAGTTGCTTGCAGCTGCTACGGGGTTTTGCAAAGCCGAACTTGACTTGGAATGTTTTGAGATAAGTTTAACAGATTTAGTGTTTATGTCCCTGAACATATAGAGAGTATTTAGTAAGAAATGCCAGAGGTATGATCTAAGAAACAGATTTAATACTGCTGTTTAACTATCTCTATGACATCAAAAATTGAGAATTTAATTTACAAAAAGCCAAGGAGCTGTAGCCAGCAAAAACTTGTTCTTTATGTTACTTGTATATTACAGACTTTAGGAATGAACTTTTACCAACATACAGTGTAAAGATGTGTTAACTCTGCTTGATATACAGGTTCTGTATGGGAATTAATTTCTCTTTAGAGAACAAAATATCTGGTATATAAAATGCACACCTTTAGATTCCTCTGAAATTTGGTAGTTCTCAAGTACTAAATGTCATTTTTCATTGGGGCTCAAAAAAATGGAATTTCTTAATATATAGAATCAGATTTGTACCTTATTTTGGAGGAGTGAAATTGTAAACAGATTAAATGTGTTAATGTCTCCAGCAAGACACAGGTTTTTTAAATAGCAGATAACTCTCTGCACATGTACTTAAATACATTTTGAAGCCTGACAGGGCTCACAGCAGATCAGGAGGCTCCAGGGAATTTTCAAGTAGCAAGCAAGTCTGACCTGCCCTAGGCTAGTGCTGTTTCACATTCAAGTATCTACAATCTGCTTCATAATTTTATGTAAGCACCTGGAAGTTTGGAAAGAAACCAGTTCTGTGGCCTGTCTTTATCTGGGGAACTCTGGAAGCAGTATTCTGCTCAAAATTCCCCCCACTACAGCCCTCACAGCCAACACGTGTTTAAGTGCACATATTTATTTGGGTGGAACTGAAAGGTGATACATTACACAGAGGAACCAGAAGTAGAAGGGTTCTAGGTAGAATCAGTAATCAAATTTGGTGTTCGCCAGCCAACAATTCTTGAAATAATCCCCTTGAGGGTAATGGAAAGCAAGTGGAAGTGCATGACAATATTCTCCATTTCTGTCACACACACTTAAGGACAGAAAACTACAGCATCAATTGAGCCAAGGGCAACATCAGCATCAAGAGATGAGATTCAGGATCCCAGATGAGCCTCCTCATGTTCCTGGTCTCTTTTTTTTTTTTTTTTCTTTTTTTTCTTTTTTTGAGCAGGTACAGCTCACTACGTTCAATCTGACTAAAACACAAATGGAAAAATATTTCTTGCAAGTCTTTGCTTGAATCAAAGCTACAGCCCCTTTGGGAGCCCAAAACTGAGCGCAACCTTCCCGAAGAGATCTGCCTCATTCAGTGAGGAGATGTGGGCTGCATAAACACCCGCCCTTTAAGAGCGCTGTCCTACGAAGCCGGAACGCAAATTAAGGCAAAGTCGGCACAGAAGTAGCCAGAGTTCAGTGTTGGGGGAGCGCAGAGAGCGCGGGTAGGAGGATGCGGGGGCACAGCAAGGTGGGGCAGCTGGCAGGGCAGGGCTGCAGCTCACCCTGCAGCCACCAGGCAGTGCAGGGAGGTGACAGCACAGGACAGCTGGCAGGGCTGCAGCTCACCAGGCAGTGCAGGAAGGTGACAGCACAGGACAGCTGGCAGCCAGGAGCAGTTCCTTGCACCTCAGTACTTCAGAAAACGCTCCCGGCCCGATGGGCAGTCGGAGGAGGAGGAGGAGCAGGTACAGCTGGCAGCACACACTGAACCACAAAATTCTTGAAGCACTGTTTTTCATTTGCCTTTGAGATGCTGTGAACTAGGACTGCTTCCACCTACTCGGTAAGCAAACAGCCTGTGCCACATAAATATCTGCACTTGACATTATTCATGTTTCACACCTGATGCCATCTGTTATTTTGTTGTTTCCTGTAAGCAGCCATTAAACCTGTAACTCACACATCTCCCACCCAGCTGCTTCCCACCTTCACAATACAGAAAGACTCTACAGCTGTCAAAAATCACTCCTGCACTCAAACTAGGCAAGCAAAAAGAATTTAAGGAATATATGCAGCTCTCTCTTCTGGTTCTGCATAGAGTGGAAAGAGTTTTGCTGCCTCCTGCCATCCAGGATGATGGTGCCCCCATTGGAAAAACTCACAGCCAACATTGTGAAATATTGAACACTACAGAACACTGTGAAATTCAACATAATTTTTTCATAATATGCCAGCCAAGCATCCCAAAGGTTTTTCTGAGCAGGCCATATTTAAGGTGCAAGAGCTTCAATCTTACTTCTGAAACTCTGGGAGTTGAGTTTTGCCAGATTCAGTGTTCTGGGAAATCAGAAAACAGCAAAAAGGTATTCACTGGCAACACCTGACCTGTCGTCACTCTAACAATAAAAATACATGCAGGAAAATTTTAAGGATAGCGGATGAGACACCTCAACTTTTTCAGTAATGACAGGTGCATATGTTGATATAACAACCAGTTTCCTTCTACTGGAGTCACTCACACAAGAACACTGGTACTTCCTAAATCACCCTTTACAGGCTTTCACTTTAAGTGAGCAAACAGGAAAAAAGTTGCAAAAAGGACTTCCTCCTCAGATTTCTACATCAGTAAAAAACAGTAAAGCAAGAGTTCAGTATTACTCATGCAGATCAAGTCTTTCTCCCTGGACAGAAGCATGACCACAAAACTACCATCTCAGGAGGAGTTTGAGAACTGGACTGCTTTTCAAGTTGCAGATCTCTTAAGACAGGTACTGAATCTGTATGTAAGACTTTAGAGAGTTCAGTCTATATTCAACTAGCAGAAACACTGGATTTATCCTTGAAGGCCAGATATCTTATCCTACATGGAGCACAAATATTTAAAAGCTCTAAAAATAGCTTAGTCGCCATTTATTAATATAACTTGGGTTTTTTGGTACTCTCCTATTTTCTGTAGGAATCTCATTCATGGTAGAAGCTAAGATCTCCAGCATTACAAACTACACAAAAAAGTCTTTCTCACAGGAATAGTTCTTATAAGAGAAAAGGTATTTCATGCCCAAATTTATTTCCTTCTGGGAAGAAATAATAATTTCTGAAAAAGTATATGTAGTTTTATATTTGAATATAGCTTTAAAATTTACAGCATGTCAATAAGAATCTACTGTTCATCTTTTCCTCTCAGTGCATATATACACACAGTAGTTGCTAGGTGCTGTTTAAGTTTTATGTACTTGAGCTTTTGGGGGGGTGTTGAGGCATTGCTTTGCTGGCTTGTATATTTCTTTGTTCTAAAAGGCCCTTTCTAGTATATCTAAAATGACCTGAATTGCACAAAGTATTCCAAGCTCATTTTCAGACAGCTTTAACTATCTTACTAATCTCCTCTCAGATATATAAAATATATCCTCCACGATACAATCTTTTTTATTGCATTTTTCCTTATAATTTACTAAATACTGTGACTCAGATTTATGAGCTCTACCTGTAACTTCTAAAGTCCATTCCTGCAATTTGATATATAGTCTCATTTTATATTCCTTTTCTTTTTGTTTTTATGCAAGTTAGTTTATATCATTTTGTATATAGGACTTTTTTTCCCTTGTATTTATCCTAATTCTAACTGTAAGAGCATCAATCTTTTCCAGTACCTTCTTTACACCAACAGTGAGAATTCACAGTCATTAAGGTGTCTCATCCTTTTCAACTGAAGGAGCATACAGTCTTTGTCAAGACTTTTATAGCAAATAATAATGCTATAAAATCTTCCCACAGGAGTTCCGTTTGTAGCCACATAAAAAGTAGGCCACAGTTTAAAATTATCATTTTGTATTATTATTCTTTCATTTTGCCTGTGTATAAATACATATGCTTATTCATGTACAATCAAAAAAAAAAAAAAAAAAAGACAACAAAACCACAAACAGTTTCACAGTGGAGATAGTAGTAGCACAGGTTTCTGCATGTTTCCCTACTGAGAAAGCTAACCTCTTCCACGGAATTAATTCATGCCATAAAGGTAAAGGATCAGCTAAGCCGTGAACTTAGTGCTGTGAGCAGCTACTCAAAGGATTAATTAGCTCAAAGCCTTTCAGCTTAAAGGAAATCAAGCTAATTTATAGAGGTTAGAATGCTTTTAAAGTACCCTGCAATTCTATGCAGAATACAAGACAGAAAATTAATAACAATTGTTCAACAACTCAGAGCTTCCAGGGAAATTTCAGGCACACCATAACTACTGGCTTCATACTTGTTAGCAGTGAGTATTCCAACTTTATAAAAAGCTGTTAATGCCTATGCTTACACTCACAACACTGATTAAAGCAGCTAAATGAGCCAGTTACTACAGCATACCACATTAAGCACTTGGCCATTCTGTGTATCAAAGACTGGCCCAGCCATTTGCCTGTGGCCTCTGTGGACAGAGCTGTGAGCTTCCACTGCCAGCGCTCCAGAGAGCCTCAGCACCAGCTACTCCATCATTTCCATAGTCAGGCCACGTGCTGGGGGCTGTGCTGGGTCTCCCCACCCTAACACTGGCCATACATGTGCATGAACCCTAAAAAAAAAGCTGTTAAGGATACAGAAACAAACACCAAAATAACCTCCATAGCCTCAATTTCCCATCTTTCACATATACATCATGAGAGCCTGTAACTGCTTCTTCACATGCTGCCTTTTCCATTTAAAAAACCTGCCAATGCAGAGTTTCTGCATTATTCTATGCTGTTACAGACATTTTAAGGTGCACAAGGCCAGGGCTGGCTGAAAACCAGAGAACAAATACACAGTACTGTTGATTTAATTCTGCCTTGACATATCAGACCCTGTTACTGACCCAGCACAACACTCTTATCTGAAGATATGCAAGTCACCCAGAAAAAACATGACATTTCCCAAGTGTTTGACTTGGAGCAGTGAGAGGCAAGAGCTACAACCACAGTAGCAGCTCTGCTCAGAAGGTAAAAATGGCAAAATATTTACTATGGAGATATACATTTATGTCTCTTAGATCTAAACAGTTGTAGTCAGGTATCAAAACCCACTGGATACTGTGGCATGAGTTTTTTTTCCATGCACCTCAACTCCCCTTACAAATGAAGTTTTCATGTCTGAGAATGGTCTCACAAAAAGCAATTATTAGTGTTTCTGAAGCACTTGGACAATAAAGAGTGCTGTAGAACAGTTCATATTTTGAAAAAAAAATCATTTTGGGTTCAGAGAAGGTTTTGACTACTGTGCAGTACAGGTACACAAGATAGACAAGCAGTGAGCACTGAACAGAAAACAATACATCAACCTTCAGCAAAGCAATATCAACTCCCATGTTCTATGACTGAGGCTGAGTTTTCTAGAAGAGGACATCAACTCATGATGCCACAATATATGTGTGGAATGGGTATGTACATATGTACCGTGCAATTTTAGTATTTTCTTAAATGTAAAGGTCTTAATGATATAGGTTTTTCTGTGTCATAAATACAAAAGTTCTAACTAGCCATTCTGCAAAGTGTTTCCAGCCTCATGAAAGGCATTTTATATAAAATCAATACCTTAACCACTAAATAATAATTAACCACACAGATTTTGCATTTTCCCTTACAAATAACTGCATACAGTAATGGAGACTCGTTAGCCATGTGGATGTACCTTGCTGTCATCTTGCATCTATGCTGTAATTGCAACAACACTGAAATATTTCATGTTGTGTTCAGAGTTTATCTACTTAGCCTCCATTTGCCATTTAGTCTGGTCCCTCTCCTAGTACTGATCTTAATGTACTTGTAAGAAAAGCCAATGCAATCTCAAGAAAATTAAAGGTTCCGTATTCATCACTAAACACCAGCAGCAAGACACCCACTTGTCTGATGCATTAACCATGGCAAAAGAACAAATTTTCCCTCACAAAAGCTTGATTAATAACAGAAGAAAAAGCTCAAAGGCAGCTCATCAAGCCAGTGACTAGAGATAGAGGTAGAAACTAGAAGTAGATGGGCAAAAGCCGAGAGAAGCAGAGAGTGCACAGCCTTGATTCTTTGCCTCTCCACCAACACCAGTGCAAATGATAGCAAATTAACACAATCCACAACCAATCACTGTTTTGTCCAACCACCACAGCAACCCTCTCCTCTGAATTGTGATCTATTCTGTATTGCAAACAAGCAGTATTCTCCCAATCACAGTAGAAAAAAAATGTATAAATCCAGGCATATCAGCTAAGAGGCCAAAAACATGAATATATGTCTGAACAGGATATTTTCATATCAAAAAGTAGATAAAACACACATCAAATTATTTGATCAGTTTTGAAAATATGATCAGTTTTAAGTAGTCTAAAAATACAGAATTGTCTTAGGAAAGCCACATAACAATGTTTATGAGAAGAACTTATTGCACTGATAGTTCTCTGTTAGCATCTGATTTGGTCACTACTGATACAGACATTTACATCTAAGCATTACAAATATTGCAACTCATTTGGAGAGTGGTACATTCCTAAAGAGAAGATTTCTGAAATTTTTTGCCACTTTCCATGCATAATAGTTAATTTCTTTTAAGAACCACACCAACATCTAACATACCATGAGATTTTTAGGACATCTTCAACCCTGATCCATTCTTTTCCACTTTTTAATAGAAAATTTGATGTGTCTGTTTTTTTTCCAATTTGCTATTCAGTAGTTCGTTCTATTTCAACATGTAATATTTCTGGACATTCTGGTTTCATTTCACTTTATAATCAACGTCAACTTTGTTTAAAAACACGATTACCACAAGCACATTACAGAAAAAAAATCCTGTTTCTGAGCCTGAGTTCTTTCCAGCAATGTCCATTATCATGGTAAGTGCAAGACACAGCCCAAATATCTGGTGCTGGAGCTGAGCAGCCACCAGAGCAATCAGAGGTTGGTAAACAGCCATGTGGGATGATGAGATGGCTACTGATGAACTTTTGCCTCAGGATACCTTTTAGCCTGTTTCTAATTCTAGCTTCTTATCCCATAACAATCCACAGTATTTCTGTTGGGCTCCTTGCTCCATTTATATGTCATTTGCTGCTTTATAATTTCTTCTTGTCTACTCCATTCACAATTTCATTGGCTCTCATCCCCTGTAATCTTTCTTCCTAAGAGGTGATAACTCTGTTTTATCTCTTACGTGAAAGTCACTGCCTAAGCATTAGAGTTACTCAGTATTCTTTTTCTAATTATCCTTGTCAAGTAGTATAACAATTTCCACAACCCTGAGTATTTGAGCCTGGAAATATTAATTAGTTTGTTTACAAATGTCAAGTTTCATACTATTGCAATAATCTTGTCTTTTTTCTTACTTCAGTTTGGAATGCCTGAATCTGCTGCCATTGTAGAAAAACTGCGCATGAACGGATCTCATCTCTTGGTAAGCAAATATTCCTTAAGAGCTCTCACTCAGGTGTATTCCAGCATGAGGATTGTATTCCTTGCAGTGCCAGGAAATAACCTGAAATTTTCCTTCTTTATACACACTTCATCAATTGCTTTGATTTTGCATTTTAGTGGGTTGATTCACACCGCTAACTTGAGGAGTCCCCCCACACAAAAGAAATCCCAGCCAGCCTTCCCCTGCTCCAGAGAAAGGTCAGATATAATCAGCCAACAGCACACAGATGTGGCAGGGGACAGCCCTCATATGAAATATGAGGAGGTTGTGGTTGTTTTTAACAATATAGAAATTTTAAAGCCATAATTTATGTTAAAGCTTTTTCATAAACTTGTGTGATGAAGAACTTTTACCAGCACAGAACCATACATAAATTTTATGAGAAAAGTTTAGAGAAACAACACCTGAAAAAAGCTGATAACCCTTTCCTGACCTCTGTAGAATGTTTTGTATGAGTGTGTTTATTTGAGTGCAACTAATTAGGAGAGAGGACTAAAATAACTCCTTGAACTGCAGCAATTCCTTTATCAATAATTCCATTTGTGTAGCTATTGAAATAAAAGTTCCTTAAAATCTATTTTAAAGGTAAAACTATTGTTATGGTGCATTTATGCACTGCAGAGATATTATGTTTGCTTGGCAATTCATTGCTCAACAGAACAGTTTCCTGGGTGCATCAGGACTTATACCTGCTTTTTATGCTAACAAGTGCCAGAACAGGATTCATGAGACTGCAGGTGCAGCATGGCCACAGAGTAGAACTGGGTGTGACCAACAATTTCTACTAATGTAAGGGCTAACAAAGCTGTCAAATGCACACTGATCCTGTTCATCCATTACAAACTGGATCACTAAAGGTGCTGTAGCCTCCATCGCTGGATGAGAGGCACTGAAGTTAAAGCTAAGGGTGGATGTGGTGGCTTCCTGTGGCTCTGCAAGTAAAGCTGTACAGCAGCAGTGGACTAAGAAGTAATTTCAGATGTTAGTGGTAACTCATTCAAAACACAAGTGAAAAAGCCAAGGAGAACAATGGATGACCTTTGGTGACAGTCTGCAATACAAAAGTAGTATGATTAAAAATGAAAGCATTTGCTAGTATGCTCTCCAAACGACGTAGTCTCTTCAAAATACCTTTAAAGATTATTTTGCACTGCAGAAAACATGGCATTCTCCATGTGATACAATGAGCAACATACATTTTTTATGTTGTTATAGAAAAAATGAGACAGGTTTCACACACCAGTAGAAACTTTCCTGCAAATTTCTTATATTCTTTAATTGAATTGTTCAGTAGCATTGTCAACATGATAAATCTGCATGCTTGAAACAGAATTAATAATTATGACAATGCTAAAAAAAATTCAAATACCTATATTTTGCTATCATTAATAGCCTTATTTGAGTAATTTTAAGATGCTGTTCTCCTGTGTATAAGCTAACACATATAACTTAAAAGTAATTAAATTAACAGCCATTTTTTTTATTCCAAGCTCCTAGCCCAATATATGAGAAATCTTTACTATGCCAGAAATTAAATGTTCCTTATCTGCTACAAGCTGTGTTTTAAAAAACATAGCCTTAGTAGAGCTACCTTAGCAATATGCAACAGAGCAACCAGATGTTGGACATTTCCACTCAGAAAATCTGAGTTTCTTTCTACAGGACTTTTAGCTTGATTTCCTAACTGGATCTACTGTTCTGTGTAGAGATGTTCAGAATTCAAAAATCCCCCAAATCCTGAAGCTGTTATGTGCCTGTAAACTGTCTTTTGCAAGAACCTCAGGGCTTGCACTTCAGTTTATCCTTCAGTTGTAAGATGCATATGATTTCCTTCTACTGCTGCCTGCAAAGTCTGAACAGCAGCTCTATATTACATTTAGACATTCAGCTTAGAATCACAAGAGAAAAGCTGGCCATCAATCACTACACAGCAGTGAACCAAAAAAAAACAAAGCCCAAAACCCTTAAAACAAAACACTTGAACAAGCCTGACGCCACCTACTAAACAGAAGTGACAGGTTTACCTTTGCATAATAGTTTTTAAAAAGCAAATACAGGTTTGCCTCTGTGTGTGCACACGTGCAGATCTCACCATATGTGTGCAGCATTTCTGTGTGTCTAGCAAATGTTAGGTGAATACTTAGATACAGATCTGGTTTTGCTGTGAGATCTGTTAGGAATCACTGGAAAAATGAAAATTCCTTCTACCCTGGCAGATGAAGAAAGCAACACCGTGGTATTTGACATGAGAACACAGTGAGCTTCCCCTACTGCACATTCAGACTGACCCAAGCTCCTGTTTTACCTTTGCATGGGCTGAAAAATTGTCTTCCATCCCAGCTGCAGAAGGCCCATCCAAGTGCCTGTGAAGGCAGGGAGGGCAGCCCAAGGGAAGCCACCCCAACACCTACCCATCCCACCCTTCACAATGCCCAGACAAGCCCTTCTTCTCACACTGTGACTCCTCCAGCCTGCCCCAAACCCCTGACACAGCACTGACACCTTAAGCACACACAGTACAGGTGTTTTTTACCAAAATCCAGAGGTAATGCCAGCCCACTTCTAGGCAGCACTGCAGGGAAGCTTTCCTGGAAAGAACAATCTGTAGCCAGCACACTTCACTTTTATCAAAGATATAAACACCAACCCACCAGATGTGCCTCTATTTCCTGGTTTTCCAGTGAGAACACTCACCTCTTTTTAATTTTTCCAAAGAGGAACATTGTCAAATGTTGGGGAAATGCTGCAGAAGGTAATTATCCTAAAGCCTGCCACTGAACTAACAGAAAACAGTTTAGGGAGCCAGCCTGCACAATATCCTTCATGCAAATGCAAACTGCATTTTATTTGAAAGTGAATCAAACATTTATCAATACTAAAGCCTTTTTGAAGTTAAAAGGGTTCAGAGGCATGCAGGCATTATAGCCACAAAATCTGTGATAAGTCTGCCATAACACCTTAAATCAATTTGACTGCCTTCAGAATAGAAATAATCAACATTTATATGGTCATTTCTTTGAATATTTCTTGCCTTTGAGTGGCTAAAAAACAATTATTTTTATGGTAATATCATATTCTGTTTTATAAACATACTGAGCATCCAACTGAACTTTTATAGGAAACTAAATTACATGCATTTCATAAAAATTTAGAAGTAATAGCTCTTCCTTTACACTTCTGTAGTATCTAAAAACACAGAAGGGTGGTATATTAGATCTGAAGTGTACCATGCAGTTTCATTTTTCATCAATAGTACCAGACTTGTGATAGTTACTCAATATGCAGGTCACATCTAAGTGATGCTAATCTAGTCCTAATGTGCAAATCAGCACTAAGACACAGCTGCATTGCACAGAGCACATTATATTCTCTCCTGCTTTTTAATGTCTGAACTTGCTACACTGTGCTCCTGCTTTTCAGTTCCCTCTAAGTGTAGGTTGCTTGTTTGATGTTTTTTATAAATTCTGTTTTGAATTCAGTGACAGATTGTAAAAGACATAAAAAACAGTGAAGTTTTACTTAAACTTCAGAACTGAAAATCGGATTTGTGTAGAGAAATTTACTAAAAGAAATCTAAACACAGCTAAAAGAGTCAGACATTGATTCTAAATCACTTTCCTGTATTTCTCCTCTTTCTTGCTCTTGCAAAATGTGTTTCAAATTGCATGGTTGGAATAGGGAATGCCCTGGAGAAAACCAGAGCTGTGTTATTCACAAATACTCTATTGGGGATTTTTGAATAATATTTAGAAAATGGAATTGGTGCCTTCCTGTGGGAGATTCCTGACTCCCTGCCAGTGCAAAACACTGCCAGAGCTTGTCAGGTTGAACTCACCAAGCCTGTCCTTTGACATCCCTTTCTGTCAGCATTGCTACTGAGAAAAAGCAGCTCTTGTCCAGAAAAAGCAACCCTCGTCTCACTTGGGTGCTCCCTCCCATCCCTGCAATGCAGAAGCAGCAGACAGGCAAGGAGAGGGACCACATCTGCTTTCAAGAGTGACCACAGCAACCAAACACATCACACCTCGAGCTCCTCTGCTGCTATTTGAAATCTGCAGAGTCCCATCTTCACCAGTTTCAGCTAAAAAGAGTATTTCCCAATGATGGGAGTGATATTTTCACAGCATGGGATACAGGAATAGGTGGAAAGACATTAAAACTGGTTTAGGTGGCTTGGATATCTGCTTGGAAAAAAGATAAGCAGCATCAGGTTCTATTCAGATTGATCTGACATCCGCTCCTGTATACTTAGCTCTAAAAACAAAATTCAGACATGAATGCCTTGAGTTTCCAGAGAGGGGGGAAATTCTTTTCTAGGTCCTATATAAACAAAATAAATTAAGGACTTACTAAGTACATTCTTATAAGCTAATTCTTCTGGGAAAGAGCCAAAAGAGTCTTGCAGTGCTTTCCCTGGGTGTCAAGCAAGCATAGAGAGCTTAGGTAAGGTCAGAGAAACATGGTCAGCCACCCTTGTCTTTGTGAAAGTGATCTTAGCACCTATCCCTTTAATAAGTACTTTACAGACTTTGAAAAGAGTTAAAGCTGTTTACAATGAAAGTTTTCAGGGCAGGAAGAAACTGAAAATAGTTTCTTCTCCAGGGAGATAGATGCAAAGCATTAAAAGAGAAGGCAGAAAACGTCACAAAGGGTAGAGCAGCCAAGCTTTGCCCCCGAGCAGTTCTCGCAGGGATGCAGCGGGGGCTGAGCAAAGGGAGAGGTAGGAACAGCTCCCTGGGTCGCCCTGAACATCAGCAGCTGCCAAGCCCAGAGGGCTTTGGTTCTGTTTCTCACTGTTTCTAACCAAATAGGAAACGGTTTCTGAAAGCAGAATCAGCTACTTAGAGTCACTTCAAGAAGGAGAAAATGGTAAGAGCATGTCTTAGAAAGGAGACAAATGTTGTTTAACTTACCACGTAACTAGAACCAAAGAGTCACCTTAAAGAGACATAGGCTAAAAGAAAGATATTTTACAGCTAAGCACCTCTGCTGCTTATCAATCATCTTCCATCAGGTCATAAGGGTAGTGCACATTCATGCATCATCAAAGCATAAGGCAATTGTAAAGTAAAAGCAACATTTGCATATTTATCCTTATTCTCAAAAAAAAAAAAAGGCAAAGGAAATATGAAGCTGGATTACTGAACATAGATATAATTTCTGAAATCTAGAGCACTGTGAGGATACACATCATTCTTGGCACACAAGAACACAAATGATTTTAGCTATCAAGTTATTAGTTAAATATATATGACTATTAGCAAATAAAACACTCAAAAGAAATTATTAGACCGAGATAAAAAGTCAAATATCATTATCATTGGATTCCCATTATTGTCAACTTAGAAATAGAATTTTATGCAATAATTTTGAATTATTTTCCTGCCAAGTATTTTCAAAGATGTCAAAAGTAATTTAATAAAACTATATAATGTCATAACCCAACAATGGAATCCTGCAGTAAAAAATCCTGAGTCCATGCAAAAGTATTTATTGCAGGAGTGGCCTCTTTTTTTTTTTTTTCTGTGACAGAAGAGCATTTCTATTCATATTCCAAATGCTGCTGCAAGAAATTATTTGAACATAATTTTGTTTTATGCAGTACTTGCAAAGGAGGCAAAGTGGTTGTCTGCTTTCCAGTCTTTAAGCTCCAGCACACAACAATTCAATCAATTTCTAGATGTCATGATAGCCATAATTACATTAAATATGGATTAAAGGAATATCTTTTGACACAGAATTCTTTGTTCTTAAAGTTTGCTGATAATTTTAAATGTTAAGTTTTGTGTACCTTTAAAGTTCGGGGAACATGAAAAAGAATGTGAGAAGTTGTGGAAATTAAGTCACAGCGTCATAGTTTCTAACATGGACTTTGTAAGCCCTTGACTGAAAACTTGGAAAACTCCACAGAGCCTTGGGCTTTGTAATTTTTAATTTCCTCCTCTTTCTGTTTTGTTCAAGCATCCTAGTTATAGAAGTGCACCAACTCTTTTTGAGGATCTGTGATTAGAAGAATCTTCATTTTGGTTGCTTTAGTACTTCTTCTTTCATGAAAGATCAGGAGATTTTACAATGCATGTAAGTTGCTTCACAACACTAATGTCCAAAATCATTAGTAACGTTTAAACATTGAGCCAGAAACTATCATCACTCCCCCATTGTTAAATACCAGCTGCTAACCATTTCAGAAATCTTCTAGCATGCCCAATCAGAATTTAGCCCTTCTGCTTTCACATTATCTGTTTCCAATACAAAGCTATAAATTCCTAATTCTCCACTCTTCATCCTTAAGGGGTTGATGACGAGGGGCACCCTGGTGCTCTTCACCTGAAGCACAGAAAGCTTCTGGGAAAATACAATTTTCTGCAGTAAAGGGTAAAGCCAGCTGCATATTAGCAATTCTCACAAGAAAGCATGAACAAGGTTAAAAATTGATGTTGTAGAGGAGTTTTTTCCCAAGAAAGGGACAACTCTAGGGGCTCTGTTGGTTTGGAAAGGTAAATACATATGCAATTCCATGGAAAACAAGAAAACCCTGTGAGAACCAAACAATATAGCAGGGAAAAAGGACTCCTTGGGAATAGGCTGGAGAGTGAAATTTTAAGTTGTCTGTTTCTACTGAGTTTAGAAAGAGAGGAATTCTTCAGCCTTCTGCATAAAAATAAGATTGCATTAAGTACAGCTGACTTTAGTCTAAGTTTCTATTGCAAACAGACAGAACCTGGAAAGGTCTTTTTATGTTACAAATAATATTAACATTTTATTTGAGGCAGTGGGTGATATTAGTGCCAGAATGAGATGAATTTCCAAGGAGCTACATTTCAAGCTGCTATTCTTAATCAAAAATCTAACTGGAGTCCTAAGTGCAGAAATGCAAGATGGCTAGAAATTATTGAAAAAAAAATTAAAGGAACTTCCATTTCAAAAATAAAGGCAGAGAAAGGAATACCCTTTTGTTGAAACCTGTCTGGATACTGCAAATACAAAGCTACTAGTTGCAAAGTGACATGAATGAAAGCAAAACAAGTACACTGTTACCCCCAGAGGACATCCACAGGGGTGTTAGGTGAAGATGATTATGGCAGGACACCTCTGCTGGTAGATTTTCACTTAGAAACACTTGTAGCCTAAGATTGAGATATAACCCATAATAACCTGAGCACATTTTGCTAATGCTGACTGAGCTATTATGGCTGTATTAAAAAGCTTAAGGCACCTAAAATGAAAGTCCATTAAGTCTGCAATGCAAAGTTATAGAAACTAGAAGCATTGAGGAAGTTACCCAATGTCAGGGAGTTTCCCTTAGTAAAATGAAGCCATCCTGGGGGTTTTTTAAAGGATGACATCTGCTCTGAATAAGCATGATGCTAAGGGGAAGGGAACAAAAAAAGCAAACACAACAGGAACACCAAGCCTATAGATTGCTACTAATGTAGTGAGTGCTAAATTTCAGTGTAATATGGTCTTTAATTTAAAATGATCAGCAGATGGCTTGCATGACCTGTCAGTTATTGGCATACTGCTAAGAGCCAAAGCTTCCAGCCATTCCTAGAATGGCTCAAAAGACACTATTAAATATTTATCAATCTTTCCATATCTAAAAACTCATGGAATTTGCCCGCATTAAAAATAAAAACAAAGCACACACAAATGCAATTGCAGAGATCCTTCATGAGTTTTCCCAGTGCCAACTTCATGCATAAGCACAGACCTTCCATTAGGGAATCTGGCTTGAAGTTTGGGTTGGACTGCTGGGAAACCACATCACACACTGGTGCTCAGGAAGAGGCATGTTGGAAAGAATTTAGAATTCCCAAAGGTCCTACAAAACCAGTGCTTAGAAGAATAAGAATTTCAATCATTTCATGTATTTTAGGCCCCTGGAATACTGAAGAGTAAGTTCTATGCCAAATTCACATTAGTGTGTCAAATGCAGAAAAACAGCTTCTATTTGTAGGGTATTTGATCTCCTCTAGGCAGTCCTACTTGCAGCATTTGACATCACATTAATAAGCAGATAGGCACAAAATTCCAACAAAAGATATTTTAAATTGTTTATTAATATTATTTCAATCTGCTATAGATTTTTATTTTGTTTCTTTGCTTTTCTATTTATTTCTTCCAATGTTCCTGTGTAGCTGGGCTTTTTCACTTAGCAGTTTAACTATTTTGTCCCCTGCTACTTGAATGCAATTTACACTTTTAAAAGGTATTATTATCTGCATCCATTGCAAGATAATTTTCCTTGAAAGGCACAGGACTGAGAATTACTAAAACCTTACAAATGCCATGGGGCTGATTTCTCATGGTATGACCCCAATATAGTAAAAACTTGATTTTCTATCAAACTTACTTAAATGTTCCATTAGACATCTAGAACATCTAATCAGCATAATATGAGTAGGCAGGGTGCTTAACCATCTGAATGTAGGATGAGATACAAATGAATTGAACAAGTCACACAATTTTTTGCTTTAAAAAAAGACAGACATCAGACTCCAAGCATATGGTATCTATTTATAGCTGATGACCTATCATACTCACTCAGAACTACTCAAGGCAAATGCTGACATTTGCCCTTGACCCCTAGCTTCCTGTGAAGGGGAAAATGCAACACTTTGTGTTTTAGATTGTCTAGGTCCTGTAGGATATAAAAAGCAGATTGGATAAATGTCTGTATGCACCAGCATCACACTGTAAGTGAAAGAGACTCTCCACTGGAACAAACAAACCAACCAACCTCAAAACCTCACTCTTTTACCTGAATGATTTTGATTCAGGTGGTTTTAGAGTATCTGAAATGCATCTGTACAAACACAGCACCGAATTTTGAAGAGGCAATTGGAAAAAAAGGGCAAATAAATTCTGTAATAGTATCATCCCTAAAGCCTGGGGTTTATTTGGTCATATATACACTTTCCAAACAGAAAGTCCTCTACTGACAAAATTTCAGTGTTTTTTAGAACTGTACCATGCATTATTTATGCGTTATCGTTTCTTCCTTTTCCCTGTCCAATTAAGTATTCTTGAACTTGACAGTGTAGAGCTACATTTTCTGTTGGGTCTTGAAGGACTTTTGTGACTGTGCTCATGAATAAATTCAGAACTATATAAAACTGAGGAACTCAACAGTTAGGTCATAGGAGGCTTTTTATGTTTTCCTATGTTTTTCATCACAACACAAACCACCACATTAGTTCCAAATGCGAGAAATATCCATTTGGTCAGCGCAGATAAAACTGGTATAATTTAATATTGGCAGACAATAGCTGAATTTCCACAACATAACATGAAGTATGGTTGCAACATCAAGAGTTTCTTGCATATGGTTCTGCCTTTGTTGAGCTTCAGATTGAAGTAACCCCTATTTGTGAATTTTAATCAGCTAAAGCCAAATAGAGGCACTTTTGTCATGTTAAACAGCACCCAGATTCACTGACACTCTTTGAGAGCCTGGTTATCAGTCAGGTCAACAACCCTTCCAATATCCACAGTCTGATCCTGTGCACCTCACACATCTGAAAGAGCTGCAGATTCCCTCTCTCAGACACAGATAAGAGTGGGAAGCTGTAGTCATTTTACAAATATATTAGAGTGGGAAAGGCCAGGGTCTCTTGGCAGGTTATAGAATAGAAGGGAAAATATTATTTGTTTCTCCTTGTTTAAGCATTCTAAAAGACATCTAGTCATACTATGCAGGTATATTACTTGGCTGGGTAGCTACAGTCACACGTAAAAAGCAATAGAAAATACTAAGTAAAAATAAAATTTACTTTTATAACTTAATGTTCTAATTTTTCTGGACTAAAAATACAACACTTCAGTTTAGGTTTATGTAGGAGGTACACACCACTATGGGTGATCTCATTAATTTATAAGGACAGGTTTCTAAACTGATTTTGTTTTCCAAGTCTGCACGTCTGAAGTTTAAAACCTGTGCTTCCCTCCCTTACAAGAAAAATAAATGAATGTGAAATACAGATTCAGCAATAACATCCATCCATTTCATCACCATCTTAAATTATTAGAGAGCTTAATTTTTTTTTTATTTTTTACACTTGTATTGCACCAGAAATAGCTACAAGTAGTTGGAACCTATAATTGAAGAAATATGGTCATGGCTAGCAGCTTTAGTCACTAGAATGAATGTGGAAAGCCATGCTAAAAAATAGTACTTAGTGCATTTCTTGAACTATGAAGAAACTTAAGTAGTCAAAATTGCCTGGTTTTATCTAAAAAAAGTTATTTTATTTTGCTCATAGTCAATTAAAAAAGAACCAGATTCACATTGATAATGAACTCATTACAAACTTTTTAACACAGTGGGGGATTAACTTCTAATAAACAAAAAATTTGCCAGCAATTGATAATTGACATTTCAAAATTCAAATGTTCTCTCTTTTTGTGTTCTTTTCCTGTTTTACAAGTGTATATGCCCAATTGTGAGGATGGCTGTTATGTAAGAGGAACATCTATTATTCCCTCTTGACTTTCACAAATCATCAAATCATTTAGAAGAGCAGCATTTTTTTATATTAGTGCTCAGTTCATACAATTCCGAGTTTGCTTCTGCATGTAAACAACATTACGCGACAGTCACGCTGCACTATAATGTTTTTAAAAACCTGGATTAAAGCATATAAATACAAAAATGGAAATATTCACTCTAAGCTAAATTTCAGTATCAGTCAATGGCTTGAGGGTGAGAAAGGGAGAGATAAAATTAACCAGCAGTGACTTTTTCCTAAAAAGAAACTCCTCCCACACACAAGGAAACTGGGGTTAGGAGAGTAATTTAAAGTTAACATGTTGGTCACCTTCATCCCAGCATAAATATCACTGGCTCTCAGATACCATTATAATGACAGGCTAATATTAGAACTGTTCAAAAATATGTGAATTGTTTTCCTGGAATGAGCTTATTTTTGAAGCCATGTGAATCTTCAGAAATTACTAGGATGTGAAAGGACATTTGCATGTACAGTTTTGACCTCTTCTCTTGCTCTTGGCCTGTTAATATATCTCAGCTGGTTTGTCTTTTAACATTCCAAAACTTCCAGTAGCATTCAAAGCTCAACTTTTCTCAAAGAAAACATGCTGCTTTTCCTTTCTCCCCACACTTGAAGTCTGCACAAGCTTGATAATAGATTTAAAGACATACTGCTCCAAAATGGTGCAATGGCAGCAAACTGGAACTCAAGTGTTGTTTTATGAACTGCCAAGAAAGGAAAGAGTGTCTGTATGCCAGTGGAAAATTGGATTTTTTTTTTTTTTGTAAGCGTTTAATCTTGGCTGTCAACATGTTGGGTCATTGACTTATAAAGCCTTGAAACAAAAATACTTATTTTTAGATACTTTAAATATATATTTAATAAATAAATATATTTATTAAATAAATATAAATATATTTCTTTCACTTCAAGAGCCATAACTGCTAACCTCTTTAATTTAAATTTCAAAAATTGGTAGAAAAGTTTCTTCTAAAGGAGATTAATGTGTATTTATATATAGTGGAAGAGTCATTTCAATGACATTTGGCATCATTTTTATAACCCACACTAATTGCCTTGCTCACAATTAACTTGGGTCACTTCAAAAATGGGCCAAAAGGAAGTCTGTTTTACAGGCATCCCTGAACACTATCTAATGCTATAAAATCAATGCCAAATATACTAAGAACAAGTTTATAAAATTATAAAGATTATAAAATCAGAATACTTGGAAGGTTTGAGAACTTTAGATGTAGACAGACTGCCCTGGCTACCATAAAGTGTCAAAGAGAAAAAGATTGATATTTACATTTATGAAGATCCACCAGGCTGAAAGGGAAGGGAAAGATGCACATGCTGGGTACCCCAGGACCTTGATTAAATATGCAGATCCAGCATGAAATCCAAAAAAATAAATGTTTGTGTGTAGAGACCAAGCAGGAATACAGAAGTATAAGAAGCACAAATACTGTATTACTTACATACTGATAGTCTGTAGAGCAATATATATATATGCACAGGAACACCACAAATTTAACCCAATATGTTGAGTCCTGTATTCAAAACTAGACGGCCTTTTTCCTATCAAACTCATCTAACAGTTTAACATCTGTTAGATAGATATGCATCACTTGAGAAATAGGCCATTATACTGTTAAATTTCCATGTAAGAACAGTGAAAGGCAGTAAAACACCTTCAAAGCACCTTTTCCTTCGCTTCTTTCTAACTGACACTAACTGTTCGGGTCTTGACAGCTAAAGTAGAAGGAAATCAAACCTCTCAAATTAAGTTACTCTCTACCTTGATAGCTATCCCCACAACATCTATCATCAAGAAGCATCATTAGCACCAGATGTGTTGCACTGACAGAAGACATTGTTGATTGCATTAAACCAGAAAATACTTCAATTAAAACATTTAAGCACACTAACAAATTTATTGACATCCCAGAAAGACAGGATATTGGGGTATGAGAGAGGGAATGCTCTATTTACAGGCTGTCTTTCAAACTTCCAAACTGAGAAAAATAAAGCAGATGTTTAAATTTAGTATCTTCAACCACTTTGTAGCAAATTACTCACTGAGAAAGTTTGTAAAGCTCTTTGTGTCACTGGTACACCTTGAGTAATACTGTACTAGTCTCTGGCTTTGCCCCTTCAAGATGTGGCTCTCAAAACTTGGGGCTGTCCTGGCCATAAACCACTAAGCAGCACCCTGCTCCCTATCACAGAGCAGGACAGAGGTGACCCCTCGGTGCTGTACCTGTCCCCTCCCCACCTTAGAAGTCCTCACCAACACTCACTGCTGTGACCCAACATAGATGTTGCTCACACTTTGAATGAAGGCATGTACAGACATAGGCATGTGTAGTTGTTTCTCTCCAGGGGCAGAAATAGTTTCTTCTGTTTGAGCCAGGGCCACATGTTGCATGCACTATTGGCAGACAGTCTCATCAACACATAACAGTTGTGAAGGCTGAGTCCTTGCAGCAGCTTAGACCTGGCATGTGTGCTTCACAGTAACAGATCTTAATTGTGCTCAATCTTGATACCTCTGCTCCTTACTGAAATTATCACTGTTTGTGATATCTTTATTTTGTTTTGTCCCGCTTGCAATGACTGCCAGCCAGCACTTTAAGGTCTACCTTTTCACGAAGTTATTTCAGCCATTGAAATGCAGCAGCCATGATCTTGCTGCTGCAGTCAGTGATTACTCACTATTAATAATATTGCTTGCTGTGGCTGAGGTAATGTGAATCAAGGAAACTAAGTGCTCATTTTCAAGATGCCTACAAATCTAGATACATGATATACTTCTGACTACGTGAATTAAAGAGTGTCTATACAGGATAGCTACAACCATTGAGACTATTAAAATCCGAACAGTAGAACTAAAGCACTACCTCAAAAACCTAAACCAGTATCAAAGGAGGTGCAGCAAATCTATTCCACTATCCAGGGAGTACTTTCAAAGTCAAGTAGCTCAGCACATTTCTGTGGGGGCATTTGAAATTGTTTCTTCAGAGTAGATGCTCAAGGAGCTTATGAGATGGTTTATTTCCAAAGAAGACAACCAGCCATCAAAGTGTTTAGGGTAGACAGGCATGTACTAAGCCACATTTGGTTTCCTTTTTCAGTAAGAGTATTTATTCTTGTAATTAAGATTTGCTACTTCTAGTTCCCTTGATGGAATGTAATGTGCTTACAATTATGCAGATGTTCTTTCTTAATCTTTCAAGAATATATAGGTTTTGCTTTTAAGACTGCTGTTACAGCTTAACTGTTGCTGACAGCTTTTGCCATAGTATTTACTCTGAGAGGTAAGATGATTCTCATACTCATTCTCTACAGGTTTTTTTTTTTTTTTTGGCCTCAGCTGTTTCCCAGCACTTCTTGTTCTAATTGTTTTTGTCTAGATGCAGGAAAGCAGAAGGCAGCTGATTCTGCAGGCAGTGTCAGCAGGGAGCACATCTGCACAGTTCCCAGGCCCCTGGCCAGCAGGGGAGAGCTGAAGGTCCAATGTCACCCACTTTCTGGGATTCTGTAAGATTGATCCCACTGCTCCCAACAGCCTGACACACCTGGAGCACACCTGTGTTTAGTTACTTGGCTGGTATAGCAGCCCTGAATTAAGATTATCACTTAACTTTCCCTAAGAAGGAAGAGTCCTTGCCAGTCTCAGCTATCAGTGACCTGAGAACTGACTCCTGATAAGCTTTTTCCTGTTGTCATTTTCAGTGTCCCTCATGAGAGCAGGATGGAAACAGTCAGTACCCAGAAAACTGAGTTTTATATTTTGGTGCAATGCACAGAGCATCTTGCACCAACTCAGCCTCAGCCATTGCTTACAGACATTACTCTTCCTACTAACTCAATAGTCAAATACTGAAAACACCACCACCACAACAACCATTTTAGTTCTTGCCTCCTCCCATTCCCTTATTAAACAAATCAGATGAACTGAAGGGACTTTTTCATACCTGCAGAGATGTCTGTTCAGTTAAGGAAACATCAAATGGAAAAATCAGATCGTTTCAACAGCAAAGATGAACTAGAAAGAAACAGCACAATCACACAGCCAGGGGACAGTCTTTGTTTTCACAGCATAAGCTAGACACAGAAGGGCACCACTTGACTCAAATCACCTGCATGCAGTTACTGGAACAGGACTCAGGTAGCTGGAAGCAGCAGCTGGTCTCAGACCTGGTTCAGCCCCGACAAAGGCAAGATTATTAACAGAAGCTGACAGTGTCAATTCTGCTATAAGTCACCACTGAACTGGGTCAACACATATTCCACTCACACTTTGGGCTGAGTTCTGAGGAACAGTCAGTTCTTAAAGCACCAGGTCTGCTTCTAGCAGGACTCCTCCCTAATAAAGACATTTCTGCAGCATGTCCTGTTCTCAGGTGATTGGCATTTGGACTACAGACTAGAAATATTTTCCAAGTCTTAATTCTTAGATGTGGGCAAAAAAGGAACCTTTGACACTTCAATATTTCCCTTTGCTCTGAGTCAGAAGGAATGGTTGCAAACTTCCCATAAAAATAAAATGCTTTGGAACCACTAAGGCAGCAATGATCACATGCCTCCTTTGGGACTTTAACCTTATATTAAAAAACATGAAAATGAATTGATTCAACTTTACCATTTTTATAGAGTCTTAATCATCAATGAAGTGAAAGAAGCCCTGAAAAACAACTTGGTTTAATTGATGAGGCATTCTTAGAGATAAATAGTTCTGCTAGAAGAATTTCAGCTGGCCCTATTGAATTCTCTTTTCTCATAAAAAGAAATCAGACTTCCTAATCTTGCAGCCTACATCAGCAGAGGCTCTGCTGCTTTTTTGCTGAGGCTAAATTTCTGGTGGTCACAGTTATTTCTATATGTGGTAACTTCCTCTTTCAAACACTAAAACTCCATTTGCTTAAGCATGTATTGGTACATTACTACAAAGATAGGGAAGTGCTTTTATTTTCTGTGTTCCAGTAAATGTTTTTTCAATAAGGACATGCAAATACAGACAGAGCTTGGCCCACAGAACATTACACTGTCAGTGAGGAAGACAGTATAATTTTTGAAAGAACCTTGGAAACCCCTCATCTCTTCACCAGGTCAGCCTAAGACTAATGGGGACATCATGTCTAGGAAAAATAACATGACCTTTCCCATTGTATGCACCATACAAACAGATTTACATTGCAAATCAAACCTTACTGTCTTAGAACAAGGCTATTTCTGCAGCCAGATTTCAAGGAGAAGATATTCATTCCACATATGAGATTGAGTAAAACAGGTTCAAAAAGTCTTGGACAGTCAAGTATGAGCAAACAGTTCCTGGGGTATACAATAGGTTGGAAACCCTAGGTCATTAACAAATAAATCATAGGTGAAGCCATCCATAGCACACATAAGAAAAAAGGGTCAACTAGTTCAATGTTTTACTGAGCTCTTAATGTGAGATGGCACTGTTGCAATAGGCAGTTTCCTCAGAAGAGTGCAAATCACAGGGGTTCACTGAGCTACTATTGAAAAAAACATGTTTCAGTCAAGGAAAAAACAGGTTTCCAGCATCTCAAGAGCTAAAAAATGTGGTAGGTGAGGCAGTATAGAATCCTCAGAACCAAAAAGCTCAATGCATATTAAACTTGATCAAATAATTCCAAACCCATTGATCTCCATCAATATAGTAAAGTAATTCCAGCTGCCCTAAAGAATGTAAAGTACTCTACTGTTTCTCCCAGCAAGGGAAACATCTAGATCTCAAACTCCCATTACCTCTTGAACACAGCTCTTAGTAACCCAATATCAGACAGGCAGTTTTTTAACTCAAAGCATGTCTGAGGACAAAATAACAGCAGCATTCCATGATGGATGACAAATCCACAGCAGTCCTGTTTACAAGCACATCCTGAATATATTCCCTTGCAACCACCACTGCCAGCAACACAACTCCATTTGTACTATGCAAGGTTTTATATAAACCAAACACAGAGACAGCTGCTCTGGAATCTTAGAGATCTCATAGATTAACAATTGTGGTGCTACTAGCATGACTTATTCTTATGCTTCCACAGCTTTGGAAAGGCATCAAGTGTCCAAGAGGTAAGAAGAAGACCCAGGGAGTGCAGACAGAGTCAGAGTGACTCTGCACATAGGAATTAGCTTCATGTCATTGCAACTGCTCCCACTCAGACCCAAAAGGTCAAAAGCTTATTAGAACTGTTAAGCACCTGTACTGGATTACCAGGCTGAGGACAGACAAGATTGCATCTCCCAGCTCTGGCTGGCACAACTGTTAACAACTAATCTCATCCTCAGAGAGCAGCTCTGCAGCAAACAGGATTGCTGCTTGGCTCTGCTTTCCCACTAAAGCACCAGGCTGGCCTATCTGAAATGACAGCTGCTGTTTCTTACACCACTTCTATAACTGTGACTCAAGTCTCCTTGCAGAATGTCAACATTTGTGTTCAACAAATATGATTCACCATGTTTTGAAAGTAACAGGAATGGAATGATAGAGGCAGCATATGATTCACCACAGACTTGAAACTGCACAGAGCTATGCTGAATTAAAATTATGCTACCAACGTTTTTTATCTCTGAAATATTTGCAACAGTTATTATGAATTGAGAAGACTGTAAAATAAACACAACCAGAAATTGACCAGTATAGTTTGACAATTCTTGCCACAAACTGCTAACCCAGCAAAAATAATCTATGATTTTTTTCCCCTCACAATTCTAATTACACTTTCCCTGAAGCACACCTGCTTTCCTTCTTCCTTCAGATTTGCCTTTGTCTTCTATTGCTGATCTCTTTCATTTTGTTATCTGAAAGATGCATTTGAGTGATGTTTTTATATTTTTCCATGTTCATTTTAAATTGCACCCTTTGGCTGTAGGCACGGTGCCCCTAAGCCATGTTTTTTAAAATAATTTTTAAAATAATTGATATTTCATTTTTGCACATTATTAATAACTTCTACATTATGTATGTAATGACACTGGAGACAAAGATAAATTAAAGTCTCAGTTGGGGCAGGCATCATGCAGACTTTTAACAATGGATTTTTTTCTTCAAAGACACTAAAAACATAAGCTAGACAAAAGAGAAAAGTATTTTTAAATGCCCTTTGAACAAAAATGTGAATTAGAAATTAACATATTAACCATGACTCAGCAAATGAAGATGGGAGTTATTTAAACACATGCCTATATGCTTCATCAATTCAGAGCCCACATATTGTGCTCATGTGAGCATCATTGTGAGCACATTCATGTGAGATCTCAGTTTTTGGCCAAAAAGTCCTGCTTCCTCTCCCAGAGGAGCTTACACTTGTGAGTAATGCCACACCTGAGAAACACATCACAGGTGAGGCCGAACTTCTGTTCATTTGTAAGAGCTCTAAGATTGGTAGCTGCCAGTTTCCCAAGTGACCCTGAAGTTCTGTAACTCTTACCCTCCCCTTTTTTAACCCTCATGCCCCTTTCTACCTTTTCTTCTCTAATGAAACTGTTCATCCATTCTCTAGCATGAGGACATGCATTCAGGAAAATGACTCACAACTTGGCATTATATAAGTGAGATATTACTAAAACAAGCAAGATTTAGTTAGAAATGCTCTGCAACACCCAGCTAAAGTACAGAGAATTGCAATTTTAGTATGTAATATAGTTACAATCTGTTACTCTGCTCTGCAGACTGGTTTCACTGCAAAGCCACTTTGCACACAAAGTGCTATTGCTACCACTAGATGTCAGTTTTACACACTTTAAAATGGCCAATTCTCTCAAAAATAGTAATTCTATATTCACAATAGAAACAGATCTCTATTATGTCATTCTTTCTAAACTGACCTTTAATTTTAAGTATCTCACATATTATTTACCTTCTCTCCACTTCTCCCTCAGCCCTTGGGGCATAGCTCTCCTTTATTAAAGAAAAAAATTCCACTAAGCATTTATTGCATGATGTACTCAGTCTGAGACACTGGCAATTTTTGCCAGATATCACTGACAAAACTCTGTATCTCAGGTTGTGTCTCTAGAGGCCAGCACTGAAATCTTACTTTTATTCCTCAGAGATATTTTTATATTCCATAAGGACACTTTTACCAAGAAATGCCATTACAATTTTTTTTTACTAAGAAATGCCAAAGTAATTACAGATAGGCTTCCATGCCAGTTAATAAGGGGTATCATTGATATGGCTTACTACAATTTTGTGATTTTTACTTACATTGACTGCCTAAATGTAGATAGTTTTTATTTATATTTCAAATCTCTGTCTCTCAAAAGTCAAAAATGTAGCTGCACATTCCTCCTAATTGCCTACAAGGGCTATTTATAGGGGTTTTTCTTAAGAACAATTTTCATTAACTAGTCTTAACAAACTGAATATAGAACTTCTGTATTATGCATTTACTTTATCACAACAAAATGGAATTGCTTTTTGGCAAGTAAATCTCTCTTTACTCCCTCTCCCTAAAGAAAAATCATTGAAGAAAATTAGGAGGAAGTCAAATTCATTATACATGATTACCTTCAAATATATATTGTATACATGCACAAAAAGCAACTAACATCTCCAAAGCTGTCCATGCTCAGAACTGGCAATGTTACAGAATACAGCTCTGAATTTTTATAAGGTAATGACAAGACCATCACCTTACATCAAGTTGTACTGCCCAGATATCGACAGTTTAGCTAGCAATTCACTATGTTTGCTAATCATAATGTCAAAGGAATCCCCTCACCCTCATTCACATCAAAATCTGACATTTTCCAGGTCCTACTGATCCTTCACAGCTCTCTGGGATTGTTCAAGGTATTCTTTGCACCTGCAGCAGTAACCATCTCACCCAAGTACTTGCCTACCAGAAAGGGCTGGAAAGTAAGGAAGGGGAAAGATGTACTTAAATGAATTTCAAAACAGTTGAAAACACTGTATCATACATTCAACTCTATCAACAACCCTCTCCAAAGACATCCAAAAACATTTTTAGGCAACAACTCCATGGCACCCATCCCTCTGCACAACCTCAGCAACCCTAAGAGCACAGTAAAAAAACTCCAAAGCAAACACAGAATCCAAAACACATCAAGTCCCAGGGCTGCCAAAAGCAATGTTCATGACTTAGGAGCCTTCCTTAGAGAAGTGCTAGTCCTAGGGCAGATAAGGGTGTTGTATATGCCACATAGAGTGTTGCAACATTTTGCCCCATTCCCTTTGCCTTCCTACCACTCACTCACTCACTATCCCTTACCCACTACCAGGCATCCCCAAGAGTGCAGAATGCCCTAAATCCCACCCAGCCAAGGCATGTGAGCCACCCACACTGCTCCCTTGCAGCACATGCACAGAAGCAGAGTACCTCAGACAGGCCAGATCACTCTGCATGTACTGCACAGCCCATGGGCATGAGCCAGTCTGAAGTTGCCCAGATGAAAATTGACAAAACCCACTTGTGCACCTACAGCTCCAGATTGCACAGATCATACCTTCTCTGCTTTTGATGCAAGGCGTCTCCTTTGTCAGCAGCCATGGTGGCAAGCAGCTACAGCAGGATAGGCTCAGGTCCAAGACATGCTTCTGCAAGTAAAGGAGCAAAAGACACACCTCAAACACTTGCACTGCCACAGCATTTCTCTCACTCCTGGATGCTATCTGCAGAACAGAGCTGGTTGGCTTGATCAGCAAGCTAGGAATTTTGGTTACTCTGAGCTGAGTTACTGAGAAAGCTGATGTTGGGTGAATGAAGCAGCCAGTAGAAATGAGGAGACCAACAGCAGGCTAGAAGAGAACAGATTTCTTTTAATATGCTTTCTAAATAGTGCTCTAACATAAAACCAAAACAAACAAACCAAACACACATACAAAAAAAACCCCAAGCAAATAACCAAAAAAAAAAACCACCAAACAAAAACACCACACCACTGAACACCAATCTGTCCCTTTATATCCTCATTGTATATTTGGCAACTCAAATCCCTCCAGGAAAGAAACTACTTTAACTTCTTCTTTATCACACATATTAATTTGCAACTTATTCCATTCATGTCAATATGAATCACAAACACTTTATATCATAAGCAACAACAGAAGCAGTGGTTAATTAAAACCTGGAAGCATTAGTCATCTTCCTACAGAAGCTACCACGTAATTTCAAAAGTGTTGACTTTGCAAGATATTTTTGTACTCTTTCCTAGGACCAGAATTCTGCTAAAGAGTAGCAGTAGCTCTTCATTACAATCAATAGTGCATTTTACTGAAGAAGGAGGAGGGGGGAAAAAAAAGCTTTCAGCTGGACCCATAGAAAATCATTTCAAACCTCAGTGAGACACATAGCTTGATCCCCTCATTGAAGGTCGTCCCAGGGGAGGAGAAATAGCTTAAAACTCTCTCAATAAAACATTCCCAAATAAAGGAATTGCTTAGATCCATGACTTCCTTCTCTACCAAGCTCCACTGCAAGTTTGAAAAGGCCTGATCTGACCCTACAGACAGCACTTGCCTGTGTGGAAAGACAGCTGTGCTTAAGCAGCACATTCCAGCAAACAGCACCATGGAAGGACTGAAAGTTACACAAGATACTTCTCGGAAATTACCAAGCCATTATACCCCGGCAATCTTTATACACACCTAAAGGTTTAAGCACTCTATTTCGAAAAGAAAAGGGGGTGAACAACAATCAAACCCTTGCAACAAAGAGCATAGCTGCCTCCTCCACCTCCCCTCCTTACTAGAAAAGTGCAGGAGGAGGTGAGGAAATAGCCCTGATCCTGCTGGTTATTGATATGCAGAGGCAATTTGGTGAGTCACCACTGCAGCTGAGGAAGCCAAAGGAGCCCAGATGGGCCTGTATGCCAATCACACAGCTCAATACAGTTTTAAATTTCCTCAGGAATTTGGTGATTTCTAGATCTGCTGGATCACCTGCTAATTACCATACCCACTACATGTAGATATGCAGCTGCTTTTTGTTACAGTATAATTACAGGCTAAGTATTAAATGTAGGGGCTTCTCTACTGTCTGAAATGGCGTATTTTCACAACAAATACATCAAAGAAATGCAGAGATTCACTGGAATTTAAATATAGACTGAGAAAATATGTTTTCTCTGAGGATGTGTATGTTCTCCACTTGATCTTCTCTCATACACTTATTAGTGTCTCCATTTCTTGTATGCCTGATACAAACCCATCTACCATGCTGATGAGATGGTGAGAGAAAAGGCAAAATAGTTTGGTTTAGGCCTGATGGCTAGGACATTACTCAGAAAAAATCCAGCTAGATCTGGGCAAACATCAGTCATACTACAGTGAATTCAATATCACTGAGTTCACTGGAAAGTATCTATTTCAGAGATTTCACATCTACTATAGGTACACCTAGGAAGTGTCAGGAAATGCACAAATTAATTTGCTCTTCCCAACACAAAAATAGATGAAGGGTTAGAATTGCATCTACTAAATGGGCATGTTTTCAGCCTGACCCATCCTCTGCTGAAATCTATGCTGAAAAAGGGGGCATTTTAGAATTAGAAGGTTTCTGGACTGAAAACATATGATCCCCACTTGGTCTTAGCACAGTCCAGAGACTTTACTGGAAATTTTGTACTAAATAAAAAGCCACGGATAAAAAACAGTTTTATTTAGACTAACTTGAAACTCTGTCTTGAGAAGTTTGCCTGCAAGCTGCACACTAGCTTGAACATCAACAGTACTGCTTGAACTCCTTGTTCACATTGAGGTGAAAGGTATATAGAGCCACACAAACTATTGAAATCATTTGGTGAAACTCTTTCCAGTACTTTCATTAGCTTGTTCAGCACTAGAATGGGCACTTTATGTGCCAAGGTAGCACACTACAAATTCTGTTTCCTTTTCATCACCAGCTTTTCATGGGTTGAGAAGTCATGCAGAGCTTTAGAACAAGAACAGATCAAACATGAGGTTAATAATATCCCAGCCATTGTTAAAGTATCTTCCACTCAGCCATTGTTACACTAATCTGCTGATTTGAGTGAAAAAAAATACAAAGAAATTCTGTGGTGAAGAGACCATATTAAATGGCTTGCTTATCACTTCTTGAATGATTCATTAACCAGCCTAATTTAATCTGCCACATGCCCGGTAAAATTCCAGTTTAGCAATGTAGTGTGTGCTACCAGCTTTCTAGAAATGTTACAACAGGCCAATAACAAAAAGTTAAGCATTAACCAAGATGAGACAAGCATGTAGCTACAAAACTAAAAACTGTTTTTTCAGGTCTTCCCTTCATTCACTTTTTAAAATATCACGTATTTCACTTCTTGAATTGCTCTTGATTAAAATGATCTTCAATTAAACTATAAAACCTGTTTTCTCTCTTTTCAGAATGCATCAGATTATGAGCTGAGCAGATTCAAAACAATGCACCAGCCGTAAGTGTCTCATCATTTTCCGTTTCCCCAATGAATGACAAATTCACTTCTACTCTGACAGTTCCTCTGTTAATAAATCAGGAAAAATGAGAATTGAAACCGCCTGCTCATGTGAACTTTGACATTAATTGATAGGGGTGGGACTTCCTCAGGATTAGGATCCTGGAATGTTTACAAGAGCTGTGGTTCCAATCAGCTGACAGGAAAGTCTCTTCTGCACCACATGCTGGCTGGAATTCTTCCTCAGAACAGAAAGGGACAACCATAATATTAGCAAAAGTACAAGTTCAACTGATTCCAGAACATAAAGGCTCTTTGCTTGTATTGTATTTGAGGTCAAATTTTCAGAATTGGTTTATCTGCTACTTAAAGATTAATTTAATTAATTAACAGATTAATTAATCCATTTAACAAAGTGCTGTATTGAAAGTAATTTAAATAGAATTTAAATACAGTACTGAATAAGCAAATATGGATATAAGAGTTGAGAAATACCTTCATATAACTTGTGACAAATCAAGTTCATTTCAAAGGATATCTTCAATATTTAAGTATATTATTTCTCTTGTAGTACTAGACAGAAATAATATTAGAGAATTTTCTCTATGACTCAAGGAAACCAAGAAGACTTCACTTTAATATAGTATGTTGCTGTTCTTTACTTAATGGTTGTTATTATTCCATGTAGCTTTCCCCTCCCCAGCCAGCTGGTAAACATCTATTTATAAATTGTTTTCTGAATTCCATTCTATTGGTAAGAAACTGGATAAACTTGAAGGCATTTTTACCAAATAAATTCCTGTTCTTATTGACAAGAATTTGTTGAGAGCATAGGTAAATATTCTTCTGGGTTTAATTTAATAATTAACTAGATGAATTTAAAAAAAAAAAAAAGGATTTTTTTGCAAAGCACTTTAGTCTAACAAGACATAATTTTGAGAGAAAATGTAGAGAGGATTAATATAAAGTCAACCAAGGATACATTTTCTGTTTCTGACATACATTAATCTGATCTACGACAACATTGGGGCAAACCAATATATTGAACTGAGACCAAGAGTTCACTTCTACTGATGTGAGCATTCAAGCTTTGAATCTTCAAATTATTGGAATAACAAAAGTGTTTTGCCATATGAATTCTGTTGTCCAAACCATTAAAATTGTTTAAATTCACAGTGTGGATGTCATATCCTTAGTACCAACTTCCAATCTAAAATCTGTTAGTCTTACATCGCATTTCTTGCTATTGCAAAAGCTGCATGAGTTTCTAGCACTCACAGTTTAATTGGAGACTGGAGTCTACATTGATCTGATCAACTTTGCTGTTCAAGCATGTTCATACAGCAAGTCATTCCCAAAGGACCAAAACACTAAGCATAGATAAGCAGAAAATTAAGAATTGCCAGACAAGGTGAAATCCTGTGTTTCTTCTGTCAGTGGTCAGGGCTTCAGATCTCTGCCTTCATGAAAGTTTCTTCATGAGGCTTCATTAGGCAGGAGTTAAATTCTCTGACCACCAGCAAAAGCTCTTTTCCTTTCCCATTCTAGTTCAACACTTGATATTCCTGTTTTGCACAAGATTTTGAGTCTACAAGGCTGTAAGTGCTCTTTGAGCTAAAACACATAGTTTTTCCCCACTCTGCTGGGACATCTGATGTCCCAGGGGGTAACAGGAGCAATCTGCAGCCATGCTTGGGTGTGCTTCCCTGCCCTCTGCCCAAACACCTCCACTAACTTAATGCAAGGTATTCTAGCCAGTACCATGCTTGTTCTCTAAGGGAAAAAAATTACCTGGGCAAAAAAAACCACAAAATTATTTATCTGGAAAGAGTTTATCATAGTAATTCCATTTTGATACCCTTAAGTAAACTTCTTTTGCACTACACTGTAAGTCTCTTATTACATTCTGTTGGGTTTACTATGTCGATGTTCGCTTTGACAGCCTAATGACAGCCCCATATAAACTAAATTCCTGTACACTTAAAGCCACAAGTCTACCTAGATTGTTTCTGAGCAACTACTGGATATTAAGGTGAAATTTCCAAGGTGCAGTCTCTACTAGTGTCTTGCCCTACTCCTGAAATGAAATAATGTAAAATTGTCTTCCCCACTTGCTAAACAATATCAGAAGAGAGGTGCTGCTTTAAAACACAGGACAGCAGAGTACTGAGTCACTAGTCCAAACCCTCTCTGGAGCTGCCAGGGTTGTGCAACAAACTGCTCTCACAGGTTTACGTGTTTTCAGCAATCCTGACAGCATGGTGAAATCTCAAGCTTTGCTTAAAGCTTTTCCTCCTGCACATGCACCATTGTATTTTTCACTCCACAGCAGACTCAGTTGATAAACTCTCAACCTGAAAGCCTGAGATCATCCAAAACACTGAACTAGTTCACTCTCAAGAATGCAGTACAACTGCACTTCCCACGAGAGTAGTTTCTAACATCTCACCAATTACAGTCATGGGCTCATTTAGTCAGTGCTAACATTTATGCCAGGGAGAATACTATGTAGAAGAACATCATGCTACATTCAGGAGCACTTTTTAAGAGGGTGCAGGTACCATAATCAACCTCATACCACAGATACATGAGAATACTGGAACTTAAGGCCTTTCCAAACATGCTGTCTTGCTGTGCAAATAAGGTTGGCATTTACAACTGTATCCAGGAAAACCCTGCATATAGGCTATCACTCAATTACAAACATCCACATTTTGGAAGCATATCTCAAGAAAGAAATGTAATTACAGCTCCATCACCTCAGTGCAGATATTCCAGGATTTACAGTATCAGATGTTTATGCAGAAGTTTATTCATAATGGTTTCAGCTTACCCAAGTTTCATTTTCCCAGGGACTGTGAAATTAAAAGGCTGACTTTATAGCTAATGTGATTAGAAATTCATCCCAGATCAAACTCAGATTAAATTTTGCACTCTGCTCGGGAGCTCTGGGGACTACTTTACAAAATCAGGACTGGACTGAACCCCTTCATCACAAAATCCGTACTTTCTATCACATGCAAATTCAGAAGCCTGTTCTGCCTGTGACAGATTGCCAGGTAAACGGGAAATCCTCACCTGCAAATCAGGTCTGAGGTGTCAAGTCCCGAGTTTACCATTTGTATGTAGCAACATGAAGTCATGGAAGATCCTGGGTAATAAGTGAGCTGAGTTGCAGAACACATAATTACAAGTTCTGTTTAATTATGGTATAGGCAGCATTTTATCTCCTTTGCTTGAAATAAACATCTATCAATTTTCACTTCTGTAAAAAATCTTATTACTTTATTCCACCAGGAATTTATAGCATATGCAGAAAAATTAGCTATTCTTCAATCAAGCAAGTATTCTGCAATTAAGAGTGATTCCTGGATTAGTTTCTAACTTCTTTTTTTATTTGATTTGATCATAATTTTTAAGAACTCCAAACTGAAATTTTCCATCTTGCCTTCCAAGAATAGGCAATATCTTTTCCTGAATCATATGAATAAATTCTCAGTTGTAAGAGCTGTTACATACCAGGAAAGTACCTTTGTAATGCTGAGGTGTTCCACTTGAGATGTCTGAACTTGCATAGTTCAAACTGCAAGACCTAGGAATGTTACACATTAACACCTTTTTCATTCTCCCCTCTCCACTCACATTTTTTTCTTTTATTTCTTTATCAGGAAGGTAAAAAGTTTAATATGGAAATTTCACTTTTCAGCTTTTACACAGACAACGCTTACATACACTTAACCATAGACAATTCCTAACAAAAATACTAATAAAATTGAAGAGATTTCTATGACAACTAGGCTGTTTCCTTAAAAAAAAATAAAGACAAAGAGCTTTTGCTGTCTGTTTAAGCAAGATCCAGCAGTACAGAAATCTTGTCTTGTTCTGACAATCTGCATTTGGACTTTCCCCACTCCATTGAAAGCTTTGAGCTGAAAAACAAAGGAAGTAGATGACTACTATTCCAATACTCAGTAAGCAGGAAAGATTTTCCCCTATCATTGGGATATACCAGAATGTTTTCCTATTACTCTGTGTCCTTTAAATTCCTGACTCAGGCAGAGTTTTATGTCTAAATACATAGATTTGGTTCCTTGCTTTCCTTAGGTTTTGTTGTAGCTCAAATGCCACTAAAAAATCTCCACTTATTCCCAAAAGGCCAGGGCTGGAAATTCAGAAAATACCTCTTTATACAGTGAGACTTCCCAATAAAAATGACATCTAAAAGTGACCAAAACAGGTGTCACAGAAACAGACTATAGGACACTATAAACATTCCAAAGGGAAAAAAAAAGTATCTGAATTTTACCTCAAATCCAATTTTTATGCATTATCTAATAATTTTTAGTGTAGAAAGTCTAGGAGAAAAGTCTACCCAGCTATCAAATACTTAGAGAGGTATCCATTGCCTGAAGATTAGAATGAATTCTGGATATTCTCCTGTTCATGGGAGGATCTAGGAAATTTTTTTCAGCAAAGCAATGCCATCCTGCCCTCTTTTAGAGCAGCATAAAACATTACATTTCTGCAGCAGAAAGGAGGCAACAGACACTTGCATTGCAGCAGGGCCTCTTCCATCCTGCCATGAGCAATGGAGACCCTTGACTTGCAATGACACCAGTTACACAAGGATGAGGACAGGACCCCTCACAACTAAGGAGCATAAAGATGTAGCTAGAAACTACATTTGGCAGAGCTTACAGAGAGAAAACAGGTATCTGTGTACAAGAATCATTGGAATTCACTGGAGAATGTAATTCAGACTTTAAAAAAAATTCTAGAAAAAGTAGCAAAACTGTTCTCTCATAAGTTTAAAATATACAAAAATGCACAAAATATACAAGTTTCTGTTCTCTGATCAAGTCCTGACATGCAGATATTTGCTGGGGTCTTCCTACTTTTCAAAGAGCAGAGGAGGCAGTTCAGTTGTTACTGTGCTACATTACTGCAGGTGTGGTTAAAACGGGAACTAACTTGGCAGTGTTTAATTCCTGTGGTTCTGTGTACTGTATTCCTGCCCCTGGGCTGAGCAGAAAGAATACATAACAAAAGGTTTTCTTTATGCACATACCACTGTTAGACTGAATTATCACTGTTGTAATTTTGAGGAAGGGCTCAGGGTTAAGATATATTGTCAGTGTTGGAGGGATTTTTTCCATTTCCTTGAAAATCCATCAGGAAAAACCTGAAATATATAAACTTTTTCCCTTATTGAAAATAATCCCACTCTTAAACAGTTTAAATACCAGCTGATATTATCTGGAGGTCACCAAAGAACTGATAAAGTATGAAGATGTCAGAGAAAACCCCAAATTATCTTCCCAACACCCTTGATGCCATGATGGAAAACAGTTTCAAGCTGTCTGAATATCTTCTTGGCACATTTTGTCCTCCCTGTCCCAGTTAGGAAAGCACAGAGGCACAGCTGTTGCAGCTTCAGCTGGATTATGATATAAAACATATAAATCAGTACAACCCTGGAAGTGTCTCCAGAGTCTCCTCTTCTTCACCCCCATGAGTTTCCATTACACATTAATGTTCATTAACATTCAAGACCATTTATAAATTAGAAAATTATAGAGTTAGTGAACCTTGCCCAAGCACTTTTCATGGTACCCTGCCATGCTCAGCCATCTATGGAATGTCATTCGAGGGGGTAGGGGTAACAGTTATGAGTGTTTCTTTAATATTGAAACTATGCTCATTTTTAGGGACCTTCAGCAAGATAGATCAGGGAGACTTTTTATTATCAGTGAGACAGACTAGAGATCTATCAGCCCTCTTTGAAGAAGAGCAAGAGTGAGTCAGCCTGTGAGAGCAAAGCCTGTGGCTGGTCCAGGTGGAGGGACTGTAACATTCAGCTTCATCTCACTATGTTTTTGTGAAAGTAGAAATATTTCCCTTGGTTAGTAGTCTAGGCCAGCCTAAATAGCAATGGAATTTCAGGCAAGTAGCAACTCAATTTGGGTACCAAAAATCAAAGAAATGGGTCATCTGTTTGGGACACATATGCAAATGACCGGGTTAGGTCTCCACACAAAGCCAGAAGCAAAGACCAGAAATGGAAACTGTTGCCCAAATCACAAACCACTTCTTCACCAATGTTATATTTCTGGACAAGATCCCTTTTCTCCACCCTGTCAGTTGATGTGCTTTCCTTTTCTCTATTACATGTCTGTCTTGTAGTTTCAATTCACTGGTCTTTCTTCCCTTTTAGATAATCATATTTGTTAGTCAGAAAGTGCTGCACCTGGGACTCAAAAGCAGAAGAAAATAACTTCTGGCTCATTCAAGCAATGAAGTGTGAAGGGCTATTAATTTATAATCTCATTTTACCAGAATTCCACATGTGCCCCAGCTCAAGTGCACACTGGGCAGAAAACAGAACAGATGCCTGGGCTCATTTTGCTCCAAGTGCCCAAACTGGAGTCCTCTCAGTTTTTGGAAGAAATACAATATTTAATTTACAGCATGTTATCAACATGTATTTATGCTCTCTGCAGGAGGGACATTTCATTCTTCTTGCTTTAGACTAGTCTCTGTGACAATGAGTGAAAAGAACCTAATTTTGCTTCTGTGTAAGCATGTGGAGAGCTTCATTCATTAGTTCATATGTTTATGCTGCGATGTCAGGTGGTCTATGCACTATTTCTAAGGCAGTGGAGGAAAGTATTAAACCAAATCATGTAAACTTTATTCAGTTCAGAAATCAGAAAAGAACACCTTGAGATGATACTAAACAATGAAAACTGCAGTACTTAAAAATGGGGTCATCAGGACAAGCAAGGTAAAGAAGTTACAAGATGAGCTGCAAGGAGAAGTTCAGGGACCATAGCAGGAGGGTCAGGTGCAGCTGCAAGCCAGACAGTTGGAGCTGCAGCAACCAGACACTTGTAACAGCCTCAGAGGAGGCTGCTCAGTGCAGCTGGGCTGGAAAAGATGAAGTGCACTTGGTAGGAATGCCACAGCAGCCCCTTGTGCAACAGAATTCAAGACCTGAAACCCAACTGTCTGAAACACATAGAATTAACAACTTCACCAAAAATACGTATTTCAAAGATTTACCGCCCCCCAAAAAAGGCAGAAATTGTGTTCACCAAGCAAACAAATATCTTTTTACTAGCACCTTCCTTATAAAGTCCCTTTCCAAGAGCAGGCAATGGGAGGAATGTAGGATTACCTCAGTAACACCACAGACACTGACATGGCAGAGCTTGTGCATAACTGCATGCAGATACACTGGCACTCATCAACACATGACTCAGGGCATCAGAGAGCCCCTCTGGACTGATCACCTGTAACCACATAAATAGAGACAGTGGCATAATGTACATGTTTATCAAATTATGAGTCACGAGCATCTTCATGCCTTCTCATTTTCAGTGCTTCAGAGCACCTGCATGCTTGCAGTGGGTGCAGTGTAGGGACTGAGGAGTTACCATCAAGCACAGGAGCTGCTCAGCTGCCAGAACCTGGAACACTGCTCTAATGGATGCTGCACACGACCAGAAATGTCTTGTTTCAAGGTGTAGCTCTGCTATGTCTTGTTCCAGAGACTGCTCAGTTGTCAGCAGCTCCAGCACCATGCTCCTGCCAAATACAGTGCAAACACACTTTGACTTTACAGTCTTGATGTTTGTTTGTAATTCTTGGAAAGAAAATTCAGATATGCTCTGAATTCTTGAAAAGGGGAACTGTTTTCAGGCCAGACTATGGCCAGTCTTTTGCCACACTAACAGCAGCTTTCCTGCAGGATGCTACAGCTTAGGGCCACTCAGACCACGTCTTGCACATTATTTTATCAAGCTCCCGGAGGAAGGAGGGATTAGCAGGGAGGCAAGTCAATCTCCCTGTCCAAATTTGTTTTTGTCTGGACTGAGACTGCTGCTAGAAATTAGAATGGGACAGTATTGCCTAATCTGTCTTCAAAAATATTTTATTTTTTTCTTCCACAAGCCATGCTGGATTTTTCAAATGCTGACAATCTCCTTCTGTTTCTAATAGCCAAAAATTCTGGGAAGAAAAACAAAAGGAGATGTTATGTATTTTACAGTTCTTAGTCTAGCTTTTCTGTTTTCCATTCTCCTCCACTTACTGCCATTGCACATTTTAGATACTCTCCAATGATATCCTTGACAGAGCATTAGGGCTCGGTCTCTTCTTCACAATTCTGGCACTGAGTTTGACAGACACCTGCTACCACAGCTCTGTCATTTCTCCTATTTAGTTCCTCACTGCACAGTTTCATAGCTTTTTATTATTTTACCAAGCCCTCAGAATACAGACTATAACCTAAAAATAAGTTACCATTTCAGTTAACATACCTTACCATGCATTTCATAAGTGTAATCAATCCTTTCCTAAATCACTGATCAGGCTGATATAATTAATTACCTTTATCAGTATATTAGTTCCTCATTTCATTCCTCTGGCTCAGGAATAATCTGAAGAAACACACGAGAATATTAGACCTATCCATAGTGCTGCTTTAATTAATAGATACTACAGTTCAAGAACACAGAAGTAAAAAAATTCTTTGTATTGCTTGGAATGTCAATATGAATTACCAGCTATATTGTTTTTATATTACTTGTACAAATATTGTTCACATATAGCCCACAATAGATAGATTTAAATACACTCTGGAAAAGAGTTCCGAAGTCAATTATTTCTTAGTATTATTTTTTATTTTAAAGGAATAGAAGTATGATTCACATGTATAGTCTTAGAGGTATTTTCTCCTAGATTGTCCCTTTCCAGGGATTTATTCAAAATTACAGAAAAATCAACTAATTTCAACAATTTCAGCTTTTAACCAAAAGCAGTACTAATTATGTATCATATATCTCCATGCATTGGTATTTTATTGGGTTTTTCCTTAAAAACAAAAAGGCAGCTAAATAAACACTGCTAAATAACAATTGCAACTAATTTCTGATCACAGACCATATAGATGATGTCTTTCCAGCAACACTTTTCTACCATCGTCAAGATGACTACAGCTTCAGATCCTCTGTTAATCACAAAGAATAATGGGAATAAAACTCATCAGGATTAAAGATGTAAACGCTCCCAAACCAGCCTAAGACAAAACCAACATATCTGTATACATCTATACCTGTCATGTACCTTGCAGAGTCCACAGGATGGAGCACTCATTTCTGGGAAAGCACCACTTTCTGGACAGATTTGAAGACTTGTTCATTCACAAACAATGCCCCAAGAACAATTTGGAACACAGCCCCAGGGCATAGCTCCAGCAGACACCCAGGCTCAGGCTTAGAACTCATTCTACACCAAGCTCAAAATGTCCTTCCTCTATCATGGCATTTCTTTCTACTCTGACATCCTTGTGTATCAGCTTTCTTAAAGCAAAGCAATTCTGGGTCAGCTCAGAGGTCTGTGTCAGTGACATTTGTGACAGGAGCCTGCACCTGATGCTCAAGGAAGAAAAGAAGGAGTGAGTGGGGACGGGCGGGTGCCTCTGTACACGCGTGCGAGCAGCACGTCACTGCTGGGCTGGAGTAACACCCCACTGACCACCTGCAACAAATGCAATTGCACAGTGCACTTCAACTCAGGTAGTATCAGTTACACCAGGAGTGAGAATAATAATAGAAATCTATAATTTCTTTAGAAGCCTCATGATACTCTGAGTACTTTTTTTTCATAAAAGGAGCAATTCTCCTGTGAACAGAACAATGAAATTTAACCGACCTCAAGGAAAGGTTAAGCTTGAAAGAAATCACAATGCTTAGGAAAACATACCTTAAAAACCAATAGCTTCTCCCTGGAAGACTCTACTGTATCAGTATTTTCTTCCTATTTGCTAACTAATGTGGACATTTTATAGCAAAAACTACACAAATAACATACACTTTGTCAGTCGTTTCAAATTACAAACAGTGCATAGCAAACCAGTCTGCACTCATCAGTCTCTTTATAAACATAATCCTGACTCAACATCATTATGACAAAACAAACAGGACTGTTTCAAATGTATGACATAACCCCAGACAGATAGCTAAAATACAGAGAAAGGTGTTAAATATCTATGATGCAGATGTTGGTAAAATTCACTGATAACCAGAAATCAAAAATCTAGTACAGCTATCACCTATGCATATTATTTCTAAACTAACAGTCAGAAACTTTCTTCAAACACAAAATATTTTAGACTGTAATTTCCTCAATGCAGTGACCTTCTTGTTCTCTATTAGAACACTACATAAAAAAGGGGGAGATTGTTTACAAATAATACAATGGAGTATAATGGATATTCAAATTTACATACATGTGTTTCTTTACATGTAGATTTCTGTCATATGTTCTTTCTTCTTTCCTTTCTGACTTTTGTACTTTTGTATTTTAAATCTGAAGGGAAGTTACCCTGAAATCCAGTGTTTGACAGTAAACGTAGACTTTTTCTCCCAATATCCTCTGAGAGTGGAAAGATGCAGGATCATACAACCGCAAACTTGTAAAGTAACTCTTTAAAATTATGTACTACAGCAATAAATGCTTCACATTAGGATCTATAAAAATAACAACCCTCTTTGATATAGTGTTGGACTCCAATTCATCTGCTACAGTTTTGTGGTCTTAATGCAATTAAAGTTACCAACTGTGTAAACATATCCTTAGCAATAACCCACAAGATTTGCAGCTGTAGACAACAGAAAAAATTCATGGCTGTAGTTACAAGTCTAAAGAATTTTTCTCCACTTGAATGGAAGAGAGTATTCCATTCAAGTATTTATCTTTGGTCATAAAATATTCTCTTGCTATTATTTCGAATAGTGGTTTGATACTTATTAAAATAATAATTTCTTTCTTTAGAAAGTCTCCCATCTCCCTGATCATTTTACTCAGGTTTTTTGAGTTTGTTTTTGGGTTTTCTTTTGAAACGTGATATTTCAAATCCACTACACTATTGTGTGAAAAAGACTTTTGAAATTTTTTTCTGTTCAGTGACATCTCTGTTCCCAGAACACAGTGCCAGGCAATTCCAATTATCCAGGAAACACCCACCAACCCTTTCCCTTTGGCTGGATGTATTACAGGCCAGTGCAAGAAAGAAGGGGTTTAAAAATTTAGTCTTTCAGCATTATCTTGTTTGAGGACATTCACTTTGAAATTTTAAAAATCTGTGCAGCCTTTTGTCTGCGTGAGCAATTTCATCAGCAGGGACAAACATATTTAAACCATTCGTCATCCATGCCTGAATGCTGACTGATGCTCGTAGGCACCTGCTGAAAGGAAGGACACAAAGCAGTGCTTCTCCCTGATCTTTCCCTGTCCTGAGTCTCATTCTCAATGCCAGGGTCCAATACCCAAGCTGCTCCCACAAAAGCCTCCTGGGTACCCCTCAGAGTAAATCCACACCCAAAACAAGAGGGTGGTGGGAAAGCAGACTTGTCTGATTTAATCTGACTGCAGTAAGGGGTGAGGAGGGAGAGCAGGGAATACAAGCTCTGCAGGAAAGTCAGAAACAAGCATTGCTTGCCAGGCTGCAAAGAACCCTGAGTCCCTACACCCTCCCTTCCATGGTTAGGCTCAGAGTGGGATTAAGCTGGCCACTTAGGGGTATCTGCATTGCACCCACTCTCGGCTGCTGGAAGGGGATCAGGTCTGCAGCACAAGCAGAGCTGTTCCTGAGTCACTGTGGATATCAGCTGGCTCCAACACAGGTCTCTCCCTCTGAGACAATCTGATCTCAAACCCTTTGAGTTTGACATTAAATAATTAGTGTGTTTGTAGGAGCAAATTTTGTGTTTCTGTATGCACATGAAACAGATGACAGTAAAACTGAAAAGCAGAAGTGCAGCTTTTTGCACAGTCCCCAGGGAAAGAAAATACATATTCTCCACAGGTGCAAAAATGTGTTTGCTCAGAAGACTCTTCATCAGAAAATCCTACTAAATTTACTGTTCTCACATCTTTGCCTGCAGTACATGCCTACATGTATGACCTGTTTCCTCCAGTGAGCCTGATGACAAACCCAAATTCCATTCAATAAAATTCAGTTGCATTTTCAAATGCATCTCCTATTCCTTGTACTGTAAGATCAGCTTTGAGTATACCATTTGATAATGGATCCAAAATGATAAAGGATTAAAGTTTTAAGATTTCTAGGGCAGTTGATAGGAGCCTTCCAAAATCAACAAACACTGTGGCATTAAGCCATTTGATCCATTCTCCAGTGAGAAGACCAAAACTTTTGAAAATCAGTATTATGTAATAACACTTGGGACAGAAATGTATTCTCATCTGCTAAGACATAACTACACGTAACTTCCTCTGTATGCCATTTTATATGCTAGAAGTTTCCTAGTTTAAAATGGCATATAAGCGCCCTGGGAAAGGAAGTAAATCCATTGAGACAGATTAGTTGGAAAAATACAAAGATGTATGATTTTAAATAAAAAGCAGAACTGTTTCACCTGTTTGTAACAATCAGTAAGTAGCAAATATAGAGAAGAATATCATGAGAAATCATGTTCCATAAACTCATGCTTTCCAAATACCAGCTATAGGACACTGAATACTAAGTTACGTAGGCAGTATGTCAACCAAAATAGAAATTGAGGGGGCAAAAAAACCTATGTCTAAATTGACATAGTTTTAAACAATAGAGTTTGAGTGCATTTCTGGCCTGGTGGTATAAAGTGCCACAAATTTGCATTCAGATCCATATCATCAAGCTCAAAACCCTCACAGGCAGCATGTGACAGTCTACTGCTAATTTTCTGTTTCCCCTCCACTCTTCATTGCCACAGTCCATTGCTGGCACATCTTCCTACAGATATTCTGAAAGCAGAAGAAATCAAAAACATACCAAATACTATCAAACAGCACATTCTGTTAGGGAAAAAAAAAATCGAGCTTTGAACACAACTACAGATTCCAGTTCAGATTCACATGGTTTGTACTTGGCCTGTCTTGTAATGCAGATGTAGATGGCACCAGTTTGTGCTATTTTCACTCCACAGCCATGAAAAAGAGAACTGTGGCAATCATTTCCTAACTTTCATGTGAACCCAGACTGATCAAGCCAAATTCCTGTTACTGACCAGTTATATTTACATTCACATTACAGTGCTTCTATGGCTGGAGCTCCCTCCTTAGTGCTAATCCAGTAGCTCAGAGCTCAAGTAGTAGATGTGTCTTTTAAATAGAGTCCTTCATGTTTGAATACCTACTGTCTTTGAAGCAATTATCAATCTGAGATTAAAGAAAACCTGTAGATATGGGCAGAGAGAAGTACCTCTGAGCTAGGTGAAATACTATGACATCAAGACAGTAAAATCAGACAGATATTTTAAAGTGAATTATCAATCATTTTATACATTGCTCAGGAGACCTTATAGCGCTGCCCTATTGCCAGGATTTCCTAAAGGAAAAGTCAAGCAAAAGCTGACAAAGCTGCCTTTTAAAGAGCAAATTTTGCAATATCCTGTGGTTCTCCACATTCCCCAAAAGTAGGGAAGTCAAAAATCAAAGAATACACTTGGCAAGAGAAGCTTGTACATGAAATTAATTCTTTCCTATAAAGAGCAGTTGCATCCTTCAGTCCTGAGTACTTCTAAGAAAAAAAAATTTGGCCCAATCACCTCTAATAATGTTGGAGAGAAAATTTTGTTAATAGAGAAGGGGTTAAGAAATGGGTTTCCTAACATGACTGAGAGAAAATTCTCTATATGGTCATGTCATGAATAAAAATGAAGCCTGGTAACCAAACTGATTGCTTACTTCAAACTAGGTTTCTTGGCAGCTTTATATACATCGAAGGCACTAGACTGTATCTATGAGCATAATGTAACCTGTAAAAAGTAGCTTCCTCTTGAATAGTCATGCACAGATTGAGATCCTTCGATGCAGCACTGTCTCCCCAAAGCATCAAAAATAAACATTAAAGAGATTTACTGGAAATCATTTTAATCTACTTTAATCTAATTTAATCTACTTTTTATTCAATTTCGCATTCCTAAATGTTTATGCTATATGATAGTGTTTAAAATTGTCTGCTTTTATTTCAACTGTGTGAAACCCTAGAGGTTCAGAAATGGCAACTGAGAGCCAAGGCTGTTACCTGTACCCTGGCTTGGACTTTTCACATCCTTTCCTGCAGCTTGACTGCCCATCTCTCCTGTGTGCCAGAGCTCCTGCCTGAGCCATGTTCCTAGGGTTTCTTGCCATGCAGAGGAGGCTCAGGGCAGATGCTGCTGCACCATTGAGCCTCACCCCACCTGCAGTCAGGATGTGGCTTCAGGCATCAACCCAGATCAGGAACTCAAACAGGCCCCTGGGTTCCCTAGACTAATTAGTTCCCTAGAGTAATATGTCACACAGTCATAATCTGTAACTTGCATTAAGACGATGGCAAAAATGATCTCCATAAAAAGCTGTCAGCATCAAAACTTGTGAATCTTAAAGGAAGATATGCACAGTTGATAAATTATATTTAAATTTAGTTGCTTCAACAGGAACCTCTGACAAACCCAAAATCATTGTACAAACCATGTACTTACTAGAAGGTATTAACTAGGGAGCATTAATTTCAGTGGAAATAAGACAATGCAGTCATCAAAGGAGTCAGAGAAAAAACTTCAGGCAAGAAAATACACTGGTCTCGTCAGTGATAGCAGCCAAACCCTGGATTTTGCTTAGTTATTTCCCTACAATTGGCTCTGAGTGAAGATGCTTGTTTTGATCTAGGGACATCACTTAACAAGAATTAAAATGCTCTTGACAAGTCATCTGATCCTTTGTTTCTATGCTGCAGCAGTTTTTTATCTACTCAGAAATTTAAAGTCAAACCAAAAATTATCCTAACAATAGGATATAGAGAACTGGAGCCCTGAAACAGGACATACCTGGCAATTCACAGCAAATTTTGACCAGATGAAGATAGGGTGCTCACAGTCTTTGTGACAGCGAGTGTTTCAGCAAGTCTGGTTTTGACCATGCCTCAATGGCCTCACAGCTCTGAAACAGAAACCAGAACATGCCACCAGAATGAGGCAGCAGGTGGAAGGAAAGAGCTGGTAGGAAATAAACAGCAGAAAACAGCAGAGAGGATAAAAACCAGGTTCTGTTTCTGAACATCTTTATGAACATTCTTTATCAAATGATAAAGAAGTTGGTTTTTAAAATCTATTTATTCATGAGCATAAATGGAGAATTACGCAATCATACTGGGAGAGGATGAGAGAGACCAACCCAGATTGAGCCACAGCACTTGCAAGGAAGAGAAAATTATGTTGCAACAGACAGTGGCATTTAGAAAAGGCATTTAGAAGGCCTTTTTCAAAATTACAATGGCATTTTAAGCATCAAAAATTTAAAATAGAAATGCATGTATATTCTGTAAGCCAACCTGCCAAGGGACTTTACTGTCAAATCCTGCATACCCGCATTAGGTAATGGTGCCAGGAATCATCCCCTATCCTTTGCAGCCATATAAAGGAAAATAAAGTTAGTGCCTATCTACATAATCACGAAAGTAGCAGTCTGTGTGGATGCAGGTTCTTAAAACATTAGATAAGAAAATATAATTTAGGTAAAAGGCTTCAATGATGTTGCTCCAGAGAACCAGTACTGTGGGAACACTGCTGCAAAATGCCACATCCAAGACTTCAAGGCACATTTTTCTGGGACACCATTATGTCCCACACCCCTGGGCCTCAGCTGGGCAGGCTGGTCCAGGCTTGCAGGCCATGTCTCAGCAGGCAGCAGCACAATCCCCACTGGCCCCAGATGTGCCAGGGAGCAGGGAGATGACACAGGCATCCCTCAAATCAAATCCCCATCTAAATCAGCTTTTGTAGCTGGGGAGGAGAGCTTCTTGTTAACCATCACTATGGTCAAGATGCCACCCATGTGGTAAAAAAATCCCAGTTCCTCTTTGGCCAAATGTTCCAAATGAGCATATTATGTCAAAGAGGGAGATTTGCTGGGGTTAAAACTACAGAAATAGCATGACATTATGTTTGCTGTGTGCCTCAAACCTACCACCGCCTCCAGGCTCTCACAGGGCTCCTGAAGAGGAAGGCAGGGTGTTTCCTGCAGTGGGGGTCAGCCCCACCTTCAGCCTGGACCCCCAGAGACACCATTTTGGGGTGATAAGTGAGGCAGGAGGGATGGAGAAACTCCTGCTCCTTGCCCTGTCCCTGGTGCAGGTCTGCAGGGCCACCCTGCAGCTGGATATTGTGGCATGTCCCTGTCCATACGGGCTGTACAAGTGCACTTGACCACAGACAGGATCAGTCCCGGCACGGGCCAGGAATTTGGACTCTGCAAATACCTGATGGGCAAAAAGGAGAGGCCTAGGGCTCTTTGGAGGGGCTTGGCCATGCCCTTCTTGATTTAAGGTTTTTCCCTAGTGGTTTTCCTATGTTGTTGCACCCAAACCAACCTTCTCAGCACTGGGGCAGATGGCCAGATAGGCTGACTTGGAGGCAGACCAGAAAGAGCTAAGGGTGCCACAAAATCTCATGAACAAGTTTTGTGTAAGACTTTTTAAGGAGTAACTTCTTGGCAGCAGTACCTGTCTAAGAAGTCACATGCCCTGTTCCATTCACATTGGGCTGCACCCTCACAAACATCCGTGCACCAAATCAAACCAAAGAACTGATGCAGTTAAAAACCCCTCTTTCTGTGACTTTTTGCTAGATTGTTTGTAGTGGACTCGTTCCCCAGTCCATGTCACTGCACAGCTACAGGGGCTGGCAGATGACCAGGATGAGAAATCCTGTGTGAGTCAAACTGTCACTGAGCCCTGAGCACAGGGACTCAGGGAGTGCCCTGAGCATGACACATCAGCAGCCGCCCCTTCCCGGAACCAGGGAGGTGACAGCACTGCAAGGACAGGCGAGAAAACCTCGGCACTGGGCACTGCAGAGTTTTAAACCCGTAGCTTTGGTTGAGTCAGGAAGAAACAAGGCGAAACCAGCACAGTATTCCAGATGACAGATCCCAAAGATCCCGAAGGATAACAGCCCAGGATGTCTCTGACAGCCAGGCAAGAGGCGGTTGTTGTGCAAGGGAAACCACTGCAGGAGCCTACTGAGCAAATCTCTTATTCTGGTATGCGTTCAGATAAGTGGGAAGATTACATATGCAAAAGGGAAAGTGACACAGCAATTTATTTGTTATCTACTTCTTCACATTGTCAGTGTGAATTTGAACCCCTTCAAAATTAATTTAATTTTCAAAACAACATTTAGGGAGTAAAATTGCAAAGTTGACCGGTCCACAACCAGATACAATGCAACGTGGAATTCCAGTGTTGTATATTATATGACATCCAATATTACATTATTCCTTAAAGCCCAACCTTTATAACATACCCCCCCAAAAAAGCAATTTGTACACTATCGACCCAGCCTAGAAAATACGGTAATCAAACATCAAATGATTGCTATGCTGAAAGCTCAGAGACCAAAAACACCAGCCTGCCAAGATCACAACGATACTGCTATCAAAGACAAAAATCTCCTGGCAGGCTATTTCCCCAGAGTCACCTGCACTAACTGGGAAAGTCTGTTTTGCTCCTTCAGTTTCACAAGAAAAAAAACTTCAGTCAGTACAATCTGGGGAGAAAAATTCCATGTGAAAACCTAGCCAAGTAGCAATGAGAATCTTACCAAGATATTTTTGTGTGTCCCTAAAACATATTGTACTTATCAAAATATATTAGTATGATACAGATGTACACTTTTTTTAAAAATAACCATTAGGCTTTTTCCCTAGAACAGCCTTAGGTTAACTAAGCTGCAGAGGCCAAAGATACAGAAGGGGAGCAACAGGAGTCATCCTCCAAAGGTGCAGAATTCAAATGTATCAGCCCTTCAGGATAAAGGCTGCTGCCTACACTGCCCTCAGAAGCAACTAGCTGCCTCCAAAGTTCATCTTTATAGAGGAGAGTATGGTTGAGCTTAAGACTGAGAAAAAGACCCAGGCTCAGAGATATCACAGCCATAAAACACAGTTAGCTGCCTGTATCTTGGGTGGGAGTAGCCTTGCTGTGTCTCTGGAAGGATCAGGGTTTTCTCCCGCCTTAGTTTAAAAATAGGGTAAGAAACTTTTTTTCTTTACAGTTACATGGCAAAGAATGGATAAGATGATGGTTTTTTCCCTCGCTTTTACTGAGGAACCTCGGAAAAGTTCCCACGCAGCATGTTCCCACCTGGCACAAATTCACCAGGAATGGGGAGGAGAAGGGGATCCAGGCGCCTGCGTTTCTCCCCGCAGCCGGCGAAGTCACCTGAGCTGGGCAGGTGACAGCGAGCGGGTCCCCGGCCCGGTCCGCGGGACTCGTCCCGATCCGCCCGCTGCGCCGCGGGGCCGCGCTGGCTCGGGGAGCCGGGCAGCGGCTCTCGCTTGGAAGCCGGGCAGCGACGCGGGTTCGGGAGCGGGCAGCGGGCTCGGGAGCC